>PVIH01024504.1:0-22608 GCA_004025045.1 Sigmodon hispidus | reverse complement strand
TAAACCTTAACCAATGGGACACACTTTGAGAGGTCTCTCATAGGTCCCTTTGTCAAATTCGATTTAATCAATTTTTGTGACCATAGAGGAAACTTCTTTCAAGAGCAATTTAAAAAACTAATGCTTATTGTAAAAACCAAAACAAAACAAAAATACCTCCATACTGATCTCAATGATCAAAAAGCTTTAGAATATAAAAGAAAAAAAAATGAGGATGAACCATAAAGAAAATATAAATAAGTGACATTGTCATTGAAGGTCTCATAGACATAGGTACAGATGTAAAAATATATACACCAAAATTCTGACATTAAAATTGGCCTCTTCAGGTAATATTGAACTTCGGAAAATTGGAACTCTATCTCATGTAAAATAGTGTAAGATGGGTCAATTGTATAGGGGCAGAAAGAGAGAGTAAAAAACTCAGGCCATATGTATCTAACATAGAAATCAGCAATTAATTTATGGGGACATGATTTGTTATAGCAATGAAATACCTAGATTAATATTCCTCCAATCTCATAAGAAAAAAATAATGTCACATGTGTTCTGGCAAAAATATTAAAAGGTATATTATAATGAACAGTTATCAACCATTTATTTTGTACCAGAACAAGGTGCAATAGCTGCTAATCTTTTAAAGGTACCAACAGCCCTATCTTTAAAATGGTTAATGAACAAACCTGCATGGGTTGAGCAATGGTCTTAATATCAGAGAAATTATAGGCCTTAGAACAGTTGGTACAGGAACAGCTAAATGCTCACCTTATTGAAGAATCAACCAGCCCATGGAATTCTTCTGAAATTGTTATTTAAAAAGTTACAAATTAGAGAATGGTAACACATTTAACAGCTGTTAATAAGGTTATCCAACTATGGGGCTTTCTACATTTTGGAATTTCTTTGTTTTTTCTATTACTTACAGGATGGCCTTATAAAAACTATGGAATAAAATATGGTGGTTTAAGTAAAAATGGGTTACTAAGCTCATAAGGAGTAGCAAAATTATTTTGACCTTGTTTCAGGAGATGTGATATTGGTAAAAGTATGTCACTGGGAATGGGCTTTAAAGTTTCACTACCTCATCAGGTCAGTATCTTTCTTACTGCTACCTACAGATATGGAAGGAGAAATATTAACTATCTTTGTATGGATTTCAAGCTCAGTAAAGCTATAATTTATATATCCACAGACTTTAGGTTTAGAATAAGGGATTGGGGTCACAGATATATTTTTCTAAAAAAGGAAATGTAAATGAATAGTTTTGGGTGGATAAAGAAAAGTGGAATGGGAGAATCAAATGGGATGGGGAAGTGGAGACTGTGATGAAGGAAAGAATCCAGAGAGAAACAGCTAAAATTAAGAGCCACTTCAAAGGTAGTGAGGAAATTTGATATGGCATATGCTTCCTAAAATAAAATGCATATACAAAGGTGATCTAAATAAAATAACTGAAACCTAGAAGAGACAGAACCCCATCTTGTCATCTCTTGTAACCAAATGGATCTTTCAATCCTGGGGTTGGTTTACATCTAGTTGAGTTGTTGACTTAAGGGAGCACTGAACAATGCAAGCTATTGCCAAGACTATAGTTGCTCTTCACAAACTAATGACAAGGCCCCATTGCTGAGGACAACAGTGACACAACCCATTTAATATGGAGAAATAGAACTGGTGCCTACATAGAGTCTTCATCTCCATATTCTGATGTCTTTAGTACAGAAGGGTACTTTGCATGCTACCAAAGGAGAAATATAAGCACCAACATAGCCTCAAATCACTTGTTCTATAATGTTGTCCACCCTGAAAGTTATATTAATGTAATGGCAGCACTATTTAGGGAAGTAGCTAACCAATATCTGATTTGATGTAAAGTCTTCACCACAAGATGGAACCAATACCCAATACTGCTTGTCTCACCTGGAACCTGAGACTAGATACTCCAGGTACCTAGATTAAACCAAATCGTACTTTTCTTTGAGGGGGATGTATCAATAAAATGAATGCTGACAAAAAACCCAGAATCAGTGCTTTGCTTAGCAATTGTTAGAGAAGCTTTCTCCTGCAGCAGATTAAAATAAATATAGAGATTCACAGAGATGTTATACAGAGAGTGAAAGACCTTCAAATATTGGGCGCTAAATGGAATATTTCCATCAAATACATCCCCTGAGAGCTCAGGGAACTCTGCAGAAGAGTAGGCAGAAATTATGTAAGAGCCTCAGAAGATGGAGAATATTAAGAAATCAAGGACCATTCAACATGCTCAGTACCCATATGAACTACAGACTGAGGCAGCATGCACATGGCCTTCACTGGTTAGCACCAGATGAGACCCTAAAAGTGGACACACATTCCTATCTCTAACACAGAAGCAATCTCTAATGGAAGACCACTGTTAAATAAAAATTTAGCTTACTTCAAGTGAAACTCCCTAGAGAAAAAGGAACAAATATAATAAACATTATACTTAAGGATAGGCTTCATTCATAACAGTAGATGGCCAAAAGAACATGAAGTCAAGTGTATTTATAAAGGTTCATTTCATGTCTCACAGGGTCATGGTAGGGACTTCCTTCACTTTTTTATTATGTATCATTTTAATTTTATTTAAATCATTTTTCTTGTGTGTTTTAATCTACATATCATTTGCATATATAATGTCTTCTAGGTTACTATTTTTGAAATTTCTGAATATGAGAAGCAGTGAATTTCTGGTTTTTGTTCCTCTTTGACATTCATTCTTTTTGTTACATATTATTATTTGTATTATGGTTAATTTGTATTGTATCATATTATGTTAATTATTTCTTAGAATCATTTTTGTTTTCAAATAAAAGACAGTAAGGGGGTGGATCAGTATTAGAGGGGAGGTGGGGAAGAATTTGGAGGAGTAATAAAAGGGGAAAACTTAATCCAATATATTTTATGAGAGGAAAAGAAGCTATTTTCAGTAAGAGGAAAAAGTACAACCAGGCATAATACTCCCTCAAAAAGAAAAGACAAACAAGAAATGCACCTGTACATTTTTTATGGCCTGATAAAACCTATTAAAACTATAGAGCCAATTCCAGATACCAATCTATTTATATAACAGAATAAATAATAGGTGAAACCAATTCTGTAGATGTAGGAATGTATAACTTCAAGATACTGACCCATGGGACCTGAGGCCCTGATCATGAACAGAACACTAATATAATCTAAGTTTTTACTTTAATATTGAGATACTGATAAGTATTTTTGATTTGGGGATAATAATTGTTTTTGTTTCTAATACATACAAATAAAAACTGGATATTTTCTTGAGTATCAGGCCATGTGAGTACATGTGTGTGTTTCAGAGAAAAGAGAGAGTGTGTAAGAGAGAGGAGAGGAGAGAGAGAGAATATTTGAATGTGTCTGGACACCAAATATATGATAATACATTCTATGTTACAGATATTCATGGACAATATTACTGTACTTCTACAGTAATATCTATGTGTGATTATTTTTGAGGCTTACACCTTAAACTTGCTTTAAATGTATGATGCAATATTCTTTCAGTATTTCAAATTATGATAAGACAGTTTTGTGAACTATGATTATGACATTACTCAGGAGGCATCTTGCCTGGGGCCTTCAAGTTGACTGATAAATAAAGAATCATAAATAATGTAGATGAAAGAATGATTCTTAAAGTTACCAAATGTTGCTTGCACTTGGACATAATAACTCAGATGCAATGCCTGAGGCCTAAGGAATGCTTAAGAGTTCCCTAGAGAACAAGTTGAAAGAAAAGTATTGGGAAACATAAGTGCACTCATTAGTGACTACAATAATAAAAAAGACACATATATGTACACAGGCATATTTGATAACTGGTTTCTGTGTAACTTTATTGTTATACTTTTACCCATCCTTTCCTCTTGAAGACATGCTAAAGATGCTTGTTCTTTTCTTGTTCCTGAAGCTTTGCTTTCTTTTCTGCAGTTCACTTGAACCCAGGTGTTTTTGGAGATTAAAAACCTCGAAAACATGGGAAGGAGACAAAGATATTGACTGTTTTTTTTCTATTTATACAAAGCTTGGTCATGTTGAGAATGAACACTTCAGTGGGAATCTAGATAAGTGGTAAGTACCTTTCTTCTATTTGTTTTTGCTTGGTAATCAATGTAAATAATACATTGTAAGGAGTTACATAGGCAGACTTTAATACTTCATGTCATCTGTTTTTTACCCTCCCTCACAACTTAAAACATAACTAAAACTATTTTGTTTTACTGCTGGTTACTTTTCCATTTCCCATAGTTTAAGTGTATCTGGCTCATCTTTTCAGTTACATTTTTCATATCAGCACCTGAATAATAAATATACTACTTCCCTTTTTTTCTTTATGATTTCCCTTAATAGTGGAAGTTACCATTTCACAGTACCAAATGGTGTCCCTGATAAACATAATCTAAAGCACTGCCATGAGTTCATTTCCTAGAGATGCACTAAAGCTTTCTTTCATTAGTTTGCTAGTGCTTCTTCCATCAGCATTGTATGCTCAGTTCCTATAGAGGATTTTAATATTTCTTTCCACTTCATGAGTACATTTCTTAAGAGAATACTGCATTTTTTCATAAGAGATTGTTTTTGTCATTTTATATCTGTTATGCTGTTGGACTCTTGACACTGAAAACAAGTACAGAAAACAAAAGTCCATTAACTATGAAAATTTAGTGTTTTTTGTTATACACAAACACATACATAGCCATGTCATTTTACTGACAATGCTAGATCTTTTTAGAAATTAGTTCTAAATTTTAAATGTATGTAACAGCCATTTATAAATTCTATCAGACTGTGTACTTTTTAGAAGAGGGTTTGTCATTGTATGTAGTAACATATTATTCCCCTATCATGAGCTAGAATAAAAGCTGATGCCTGTTGCACCTGGTAGCATTTAAAAAAGGACAATTACAGTCACAAATATTGTCACATTTCCTAATATTTATTTAATATTTTCCTGTACTGACTCTGATGCATAACTTAATCTGTGGCATTAATTTTATATTTACTTATCTTTTTCTCTTTTCCTCATTATCAAAAGTGTGTTTTTATATGAGTTGTACTAGATTTGAAATTTAATTTCTGCAATTGTAGAGTGTCTCCAGACCATGCTAAGAAAATTGTCACAAATAAAACTCTAAATATCTACAAATAAATAGGTAATAATTTGATTCAAGATACGACATTGAAACATTATGAGAATTACCACAGTTGAGTTTAATATTTGACACAAATTTTCTTTCACTTATTAATAATATATGAATAAGTGAAAACACATTATAGCAAAAGAGGTGTTTGGGACACTGAAGTAGATGAGATAAATTTTTAAGGCATAGTTAAAAATAATATTCCCCCTAGAGAAACACCTGACTCAGTCTTGAGGTTGGGTGGAGAAAACTGGATCTGCCAGGAGTGGAGGTTGAACTAAGAAATATTGGGACAGTAGGTCCTTGGGACTGCCTGCAGCCTGCCCAGAGAGGGGATGGGGAGATGTGGAGATGAGAGAATGACCTGATGTGGTTAGAGGGGAAAGGGACCTTGAATAAGGATATACTAGGATAGAAAGTGTAATTTCTTTGTTCATAATAATAAAATAAAAAAATAAAAAATGATAAATAGTAAATAAAATACTGCAGTAAAACTTGCCCAAATATAAAACATCAACAGAAATGATGAAGAATAAAAAATGTTACTAAGTGACATCACATATTTGTTAAAATGAGAAAACTAGTATCACAGAAATGAAACATGAAAGAGATAAATCAGAAGTCCAAAATATCAAAGAAATATAAAAAAATGTTTCATGGTAAATTCAGTAAGGTTTGAATAAGAAAATCTCCATTCCAATGATTTGTTATATATCCACAAAACTTTAGAAGTTAGAGGTAAACTATTTTCTTGTCAGTTCAGATAAGATCATTTGCAATTTTCTCATTTATTGGTTCTTAAAATTCAGCAGCTGATCGTTTACCAAACATCAGTGATGTAATCTCTCTTGCTAAAATTGCTAGAAAACGTTTTATCCAAAGATAGACTATGTGGGCATAAGTTCAACATCTGTACAAAAATACTATAAAGCATTGATCATTTCCTTATTATTTTTATAACTAAATGCACATTTATTTTAAAATTGGATTATTGCATCTAATTTTTTAGGAAGTATAAATTTATCATATAAAATAATATAAAAGCTTATTTATAAACATGTAGCATGTCTCAGTTCATATATTGTGCTCACATGGCTCTCTGATTATTTTATTAATATGTAGATATTCTATCATTATTAAGACTAGGATATAAGAATTGACAAATACATCAATTTTCTAGAAATAAAGTTTTGGATTCCATAATACTTACATGGGTTTTCTTTATATTTAGCAGAATATAATTTTATATTAAAAGGAATAAAATGTAACTTTTTAAAACACAGCCATATTACAAGTTATTTAGCTGGTATAAGTATATAACTATATCTATTGATTATTTCAAATAAATACCTTTTGAGGTGAATATTTGTAGTTGTCAAGAGCTACTCTGCCTAAGTATCTAAAAACTTTTATGATATTTTAAAGCCTTGTCAGAGAGCCATATTTTTTATATTTAATTTAATATATTTGTACTAATTGTTGTGCAAAAGTAAAAACTTTTTGATCTTATAAATACTAAGCATTTGTGGAGTTACTGTATTTGTACACTCTAGTTGATTGTCTATCATTACTTAAATCACGTTTTTACCTTCTTTCTGTGTTATTATATATCTTCAATCTTCAAATGCAATTTAACAATTGGATAAACATTTTCTGAACCTGAGCACTGAAAAAATGTATCTCAATTATTGTTTGTCATAAACATGTTTGACTATGGCATATTTAATGTAAAATTTTTGGGAGAAGGAAATGTATTTTGTTGAATTTTTCTGCTAAACATCATGTACAATCACAGTACACCTGGAAAAGTAGATATGTAATAATCCTAATCATTTCTTGCCTTTCTCTGACTAGAGAGAATATCAGAAATATGTTTTGTGACAAATTAGATTATGTGAGGAAAACATCCAATATTAATTTGTTTTAATCTTGAACTGAAGAGTTCATTCAATATGCTGGACCAATATTCTACATCTATAGGTTTTATTAAATTTGAACCCTTTAAAAAGATAGTTGTTTTATAGTTTTTGCTCAGTTCACTACATTTCTGAGTTGGATTAGTATTTATTGGTATATGCTGTAACAGATTAGAATATTCTTATGACAGCTCCTGAGGACTTTCGTAACTATAATTTCTGTGACTGAGCAAAGGTTTTTCCTCCATGGCTTTAGTTATTTACTAGAACATGTAATTGGCTGATAGATTGAAAGAGGAATATTACTATAAACATTTAATTTTTCTATATTATAGATTTTTCTAAATGTTTATAGGTTTTATTTGAGGATCAGAACAGTGCTTGTGCACTGATCAAGTGTTTCAGTTTGGTAATGTCTAAATGTGGTACACTTTATAAGGTGTTTGAATTATTCAGTGTGTACCCTTTACTGCAATTATGGAGTCTGATTTTTTTCTGATATTTTTTCTCATTCTAATACATTATGTGAATTATTTTGTCATTACTCTCCACTATCTAGATGAATAGTCCTATCAGGGAAAGAAGCCAATTGAGATCCAATTCAGATTAAGTCAACATTTCAAAAAAATGTGAAGATATCAACAATAATTATGTTTGAAGCTGATTTCATTCAGTAAATCTTATTAATTCTATGAGAGTTTGTTAATTTTGTTTTGGTGGCATTCACTCTTCACTTGCAAATCCTTTTTTAACCCATCAAGTCTAATTTGTGCTGCTGATATCGGACATCCAACTGGATCCATCAGGGGATATATGCTTAAAGGAAACAGAGTCTTTCCCTTCTAGAAATTGTCTATTGTTGATATTGTTTTATATTTAGTCATTTTCTTGTTTGAGTACAGGAATTGGTTTTTACTTTTATTCTGATATCCATATACATTGGATTTCCATAGCATAGTAAATTTATGAGTTTGAGTAAAGCAAAGGAAACCTACAGAAATAGAGTTGAATACAAGATAATTAGAAATTTGGATTGTCTCAAAAGAAATGACCAATAGGTTAGAAAAATGATTTCCAGGTGAATTTAAGCTTTCCAAGTATTAAAATAAAATTCAGTACTGTTGAATCTTTGAACAAATGAGAAAATATGTAAATATTGATAATATTACCAAAATATTTTTAAAAATATGTAAATCAGTAAGTAACCAAAGATTTGATATAGAAACCTTTAAATACAAAATGAAAGAATTATAACATTTTGTGAAATTTGAATGTATGACTCCATAAGAAGCACAAATCTAAACACTAAAGTTTTACTTGAAAGACAAAGGTCCATTTAATTTAAAATAGTAACATCACTGATTATATTGAAGAACTCAATTTCAAACTTAAGATAACACACATCAATAAAATTGAATACAGAATGGCAAGGCAAAAGAGGTTTGAGGATTTCTTAACAAGACAGAGAAAGTAAAGAAATAAAAGAATAACATACTGGAAAATCATGTTATTCAAACATGAGATACACAAAATTATGGGCATATTTATATTTCTATCAATTTGATACTACCTACACAGTCACAAAGTAGGATAATGCATTTTGATGTAACATGGCCATTAATAGCAGCATTATTTGTAATAGCAAGAACCTGGAAACAACCTAGATGTCCCTCAACTGAAGAATGGATTAACAAACTGTGGTACATCTACACAATGGAGTATTACTCAGCAGAAAGAAAAAATGATATCCTAAAATTTGCAGGCAAATGGGTAGACTTGGAGAATATCCTCCTGAGCGAGTTATCACAAACCCAGAAAGATAACCAGGGGATGTACTCACTCATTAGTGGGCTCTAAACAAACAAACAAGAAAAAAAGTAAAGCATGCCCAAGGTGCAAACCACAACCACTGAACAACTTGGGATCAGAAACACCTTGAACTGACTCCTTGGATCCGACTACCCTAGAGGAACACCTGACTCAGTCTTGAGGTTGGGGGGAGAAATCTGGATTTGCCAGAAGTGGAGACTGAACTAAGCAATATTGGGGCAGTGGGACCTTGGGACTGCATGCCACCTGCCCAGGGAAGGGATGGGGAGTTGTGGAGAAGAGAGAATGACCTGATGTTGTGGGAGGGGGAAGGGACCTTGAATAAGGATATACAAGGATAGAAAGTGTGACTTCTTTGTTCATAAAAATAAAATAAAAAAGTGAAATACTATACGAGAGGAATAAAAAGCTAAAACAATAATTAGAAAAACAGTGAAATAACATATTTTTTTGACATGATTGTCAAACTGAATAAGAAAACTATAGCAAAGGATCTATATCCTGTTAAGATATATTGAATAAGTATATGAAAATTAAAGTGAGTGGTTTTAAGAAGAAATAAATATTTATTAACCAGAGTGAAGAAACAGGAATCAGAACCAAGTCAATGAGGTTCAAGTGAGTGAATACTACATTAAAATGCATCATTATTAATCTTAGGGCTCAAGGAAAAGAAAAGGGCCAATTTCTAATAAAAACAGTTATTATTAATAGCAAATCATCAAAGGTTTAAACAGCAACCATAAAAAAAGATGAGAACAAATGGGTATAAAGTGCAGTGAATGACTTGTAATCATGCTATTTGTAATATATATGAATCTGTAAGTTTTCTTAGAGCTGGTAACACAGACATATAAATTTTCCTACACATTTTATAGAGTCATCAATAAACAATGTATTTAGCATGGCTTCTTGTATATAAAACAGTATCATAACCTAGTTTTCAGATCATACCCCTGTATTTTTCATTCATGTTAAGTATTAGAATTCTGAAATTGAAGGATGAGAAGTAGGGGGATTTTGCTGGTAATGTAAATATTTGTCCTACCTATGGGGTTAATAAAAGCCAATTGGTCAAAAGGCAAACGGAAAGCATAGGTGGAGCTATGAAGCAAAGAAAACTCTGAGCATGCAGACACAGAGGAAAGTAGCTGAAATTCTGCTCTGAGAAAATGTACCTAGCAGTGCAGCTGAACAAGATGGGCTGAATTCAGATGAAGGAGTAAGGAAGCTATATGCCTGGGCCCTAGGTCAATCCGTGTAAAAATAGTATAAGCCTGTGTGATTATTTGAGGCAAAGAGCAGCTGAGAGTGAGACTAAACCTTTGGTCCAGGCCCAGAAATTCCAGGCCAAAACCATTTACAACAATGAGAAAGTTCTCTAGCTTTGGGAACATGCTTCACACTATGCTCACAGACAAAGGAAAGAAAGTATTTAAAAGTTCACAATTTCAGAATTACACCTTAGAGATATATACCCAATACCTTTTTAAAAATTTTCACATAATTTCACAGATCTCACACTCTTTACCGTCACAGTAAGTGAAATCATGTCACCATAATTCAGTCAAGAAAGCAAGAATTAAATACATCAACACTATTAATGTATTTAATACTTTCATATTGGAAGTCTCAACTCTAGTCATCCCTATGCTCTGTTTCCAGGTTGACAACTAAGAATATCCACTTGATTTTGACTCTTTATTTTGCCCTCAAAGAAATCAACCAAAACCTTCATATTCTACCCAACATTTCACTGCTTGTTAACGTTGAATGTAGCCTACTGGATGACTGGAGAATAAATAGTTTATCCTCAAAAAGAGGTGAATTTATTCCTAACTACAACTGTATAAGTCAGAGAAGATACTTAATTGTACTTACGGGACCAATGTGGCTATCATCTGCCATACTTGGACCACTCTTGTACATCTCCAAAAGCCCAGAGGTAAGGCTGGGAGAGCTAATTCCAATAAAACATTGACTGCTTACATTTTGAATTTCTGATGCCAAGACATATTGAAAGGACTAAATTAAGTTTATGTCTATTTTGATGCATATAATTAAAAAAATACATAGAGAGATTAGAGACACATACCACTACTTTAGCATAAATAATCTTGAAGAGCAGTTGAAATTTAAAGTGTTTTGCTAACAGACTTAGTTTTTCTATACTTTATAAGATATAAGAAACTAGGTGAGACTTTAATAATTAGATGAAAAGTTCACACTTTTTAACACCTACAGTTTTTGTTTAGCCTACTTAGTTTTAGACTGAGCCTTGTATTTTCCACTTTCTTCAAGTTTTTCCTTATGTTCTATATTCTCCAGATTTACTATGGGCCTTTTCATCCTTTCTTGAGAAACAAAGAACAGTTTCCATATCTGTACCACATGGCTCCTAAGGACACGTCTCTGGCCATGGCCATGGTGTCTTTGGTTGTCCATTTCAGCTGGAACTGGGTGGGAGTGGTTGTTTCAGATGATGACCTAGGACATCAGTTTCTCTTTGAGTTGAGAAGAGAGATGCAAAGAAATAGTGTGTGTTTAGCCTTTGTGAGTATCATTAATGTAGATGATGAAACCGTATTCCTGAAAAGTGCAGATATCTATTATAACCGGATTATTATGTCATCAGCAAAAGTTGTTATTATTTATGGTGATAAAGACTCTCTTCTACAAGTGAACTTAAGACTATGGAATTTAATAAACATTCAGAGAATTTGGGTCACTACTTCACAGTGGAATATGATCATGAATAATGGAAAATTTCTTCTTAGATCCTTCTATGGGACTTTCACTTTTTCACATCACTCTTCTGAATTATCTGGTTTAAAAAAATTTATCCAGACAGCACACCCTTCCAACTACAGCACTGAAATTTCTTTAGCTAGATTATGGTGGATGTATTTTAATTGTACTTTGTCATCATTTAATTGTAAAAATTTGAAGAATTGTTCAACTAAATCAATATTAAACTGGTTATTCAAGCACCATTTTGAAATTTCTTTGAGCGGTACAAGTTATGACCTATATAATGCTGTGTACGCTGTGGCCCATGCACTCCATCACATGCTTCTGCAAAAAGTAGATGCACTACATATGAATGCTATAAGAGGACTGGAATTTGACTCTTGGCAGGTAATATGTAATCCATTGTATGACATACACACACACACACACACACAATTTTCCTAATAGACATTTCTAGATTCTATTCTAGTACTCTAAGATTTTTTTCTCTAAAACACATCAATTTATGTACTCTTTCACTGTATATCATGTAAATTTTATTTTGTGTTAAAATCTAGTCTAACCCACACTTAAACATGGTCAGATTTTTGTAATCTAGGCTGATACTAGTTTCCATAAGATTTCTATCACGTATGCATGACATATTGCTAATAACTGAAACAAAAATGTAATGTTTTTTTTATGAAATTCTTATTGGCAACAAGATTCTGTCTGGCCCTTTGAATTACCAAAATGGGTGAGCAATGTAGTATGAGGCCTCAAATAACAGCATATAAATCTGTTGCAGTTTCCATCTATAGGGAACCTCGATTTCCTAATTATCAGGTAACATTATAGAGACAATGAGGTGGGGAATGGCTCACTAGTTTTCTAAGCTAGGCATACCATATCACACATGTGTACATATGTTAGAGAATTAATTTCCATGAGAAACATGTATTTCCAAATTATAATAGTATTTTAAATATATACAAATTGATAATATAGTAATAATATAATTAATATATAATTATAAGTATATATAGATTTTTCTTTTACTATCAGAGTAATTGTTACATTTTTAAGTTATATTTTTTAAGATAAATGAATGAAAATTAAAGGCAATCTAAACTTAACATTTTCTTCCCAGTTCTGTAGGCATAGTTGAAACTAAAATCATAAATGTTTCAGATGGTCCCTTTCCTGAAAAACATCCAGTTTATAAATCCTGCTGGAGACCAAGTGATTCTAAATCAGGAAGAAAAATTGAATATAAAGTATGACATTCACCATACTATAGATTTTTTGCCAACCCTTGGACTTAAGGTGAAAATAGGAACATTTTCCCAATATTCGCTACATGGTCAAAAACTGCATATGTCTGAAGAAATGATAGAGTGGAACATTGGACAGGTGCTTCGGCTTATTTTTGTAATACTCTACGTGCAACATATACACTCAAAATCTCAAAATATACTTGACCATTATTATAATATACAATATTGTTAAATTTATTACAAACTCATTTCTCACATTCCTAGACTTTCTTTCTGAACTTTTCTCACTAACATATTGTGTGTGTGCATTTGTGTTATTTAACTGTAGATGCAGATTATATATGCATATATATAAATTTGATATTATATACATTATAATACATGTCTAATATATAACCACAAAAGTAAGGTGTTACCTCTTAATTTAATACATGTGTAAAAAAGATAATTTTCTTTTTTGAAAATTATTTACCTATTTGTCTGAACTCTTTCACAAAATGATACATCTGAACTTGCATATGTGTAAGTTGATCTTTATGAATATATGACATCCAAATTACAGAAATATCCTATGAGGGCCTTGCTGTCAGAAATACTTCAAAAGAGTCAACTTAATTATCACCTATGCAAAGTAGAGTGTAACTATAGATAGCTCTCAGATTTCATCATAATTTTAATGTTTTATGAAACGTGGTACAATTCAATTCAACATTTAAATCTTCTTAGCCATTATTCCTACAATGTTTTCTTTCTCTTTTTAATTTAAAAATAAGGTTTTTTCCCATGTAGACCCCTGTTCCCCCTTTTTTCCATCCTCCCAATTCCTCCCAAATCCACCTTCAGCCTCTCTTCACCCCATCCTCCCAACTTCTTCCCCCATAGGGCAAGAAATCTCAAAGTGGGTCAGCTCAGCCTGGTCTATCCAATCCAAGCAGGTCCTATTTCCTCATTACAGTTTTAAGACTGGGTTAGATGCTCCCCTGCAGGGAACAGGCTCCATGGTGGTAGCCCATCTACACTAACACAGTCTGATTCTCCTCCTGGAGGCTCCACATAATGCCCAGGCTAATCAACAGTTAGTCACTTACTACACTTTGAGTGCCTAGCTTTTTTCCATATGGATCTTTCAGTGACTGTTCTTGATTCATTGAGCTTCCCAGAGCTCCAGGCAACTATTTCTGTGGGACTCCTCCTCAGAATCCCCATCCCCTTGCTCATACAGACTCTCCTCCCCCTCTTTCCAACTGATACAGGAGCTAAGCCTAGTGCTCAGCCATGGATCTCAGCCGCTCAGTCCACTCATTAATTGTTGAATCAGGTTCTGTGATGACACTTAGGGTGGCTATTCATTTGATTATAGGGCAAGTCTTGTGTAGGCACCCCCTCCACTATTGGTTGAAGGTCTTTGATCCACTTGAGTTTTGTGCAGGGTGATAGGTATGGATATATTTGCATGCTTCTATATACTATTATCCAGTTATATTGACACTACTTGTTGAAGATACTATCTTTTTACTATTGAATATTTTTGGCCTCTTTTTTAAAAAATCAGTTGTTCACAGGTTTGTGGGTTAAAGTCGGGGTCTTAGATATCATTCCATTCTGAAATTTTGTTTTTATGCCAGTACAAGGTTGTATTTATTATTATAGCTCTATAGTATAGCTCGAAGTTATTGAAAAGGACTGTTTGGCAATCCTAGATTTCCTGTTATTCCATGTGAAGTTGGATATTGTTGATCATTGTTCTTTTAAGATCTGTAAAAAATGTGTTGGAATTTTCATTTGGATTTCATTAACTCTGTAGATTGCTTTTGGTAAAATTGCCATTTTTACTTTGTTGATCCTACCTCTCCAGGAGCATGGAAGATCTTTCCATTTTCTGATATCCTCTTCAATTTCTTTCTTCAGATTTAAAGTTTTTGTCCAACAGGTCTACTACTTCTTTGGTTAGAATTATGCCAAGATATTTAATGCTATTTGCAGCTATTACATAGGATGATGTTTCTCTTATTTCTTTTTCAGCCTTTTTATCCTTAATGTATAGGAGAGCTACTGATTTTTTTTAGTTAATCTTGTACCCTGCTATATTTTTGAAGATGTTTATCTGCTGTAGGAGTTCAATAGTAGAATTTTGTGGGTCACTTATGTATATAATCCTATCATCTGCAAATAGAGATAGTTTGACTTGGTTTCCAGTTTGTATTCCCTTAGTCTTTTTTTGTTCTCTTATTGCTTTAGCTAAAGCTTTGAGAACTATTATTAAATAGACAGAGGGAGAACAGCCCTGTTTTATTCCTGATTCTAGTTGCATTGCTCCTTGGAGATTTTTCTCTATTTAGATTGATGCTGGTTGGCTGTCGGCTTGCTTTTATCACCTTTTTATTTTTAGGTATTTTCCTTGTATTCCTGATCTATCCAGGACTTTTATCAAGAGAGAGTTGTGGAATTTGTCCAAGGCTCTTTCATCATCTAAGAAGATGGTCATATGTTTTTTCTTTCAGTTTTTAAATATAATGGATAACATTAACAATTTTTTATATGTTGTACCATCTCTGCATCTGGGATGATGCCTACTTGATTGGTGATTGTGGTAGATGATTTTCTTGATATGTTGTTGGATTCAGTATGCCAGAATTTTATTGAGTATTTTTGCATCACTGTTTATGAGGGAAATTGGTCTGTAATTCTTTCTTTTTTTTTTTTTTGCATCTTTGAGCAGTTTTGGCCTCATAAAAAGAGTTTGGCAATGTTCCTTAAGTTTCAATTGTATGGAACAATTCTAAGAGTATTGGTAGTAGTTCTTCTTTGAAAGTCTGGTAGAATTCTGCACTTAAACCATCTGATCCCGGGCTTTTTAAACTTGGTAGACTTCAAGAACAGCTTCAATGTTCTTTCATATTACAGATCTGTTTAGGTCATTTATCTGACCTGGATTTAATTTTGGTAACTGGTTTATGTACAAGAGGCTGTCCATCTCTTAGGTTTTCCATTTTAATAGAGTGTATATTTTCAAAGTATGACCTGATAATTCTCTGGATTTCCTCGGTGTCTGTTGTTATGTCTCCATTTTCATTTCTGATTCTGTTCATTTGGATACTCTCTCTCTATGCCTTTTGGTTAGTTTGGATAAGGGTTTGTCTATTTTTTTTAACTTTCTCAAAGAACCGACTCTTTGTATTATTCTTTTTGTTTCTATTGTAGTGATTTCGGCCCTAAGTTTGATTATTTTCTGCCTTCTACTCCTTCTAGGTGAGATTGCTTATAATTATTCTAAAGAATTCAGCTGTCTTGTTAGGTCTCTTATATGAGATTGCTCTTGGATTTTTTTATTTTGTATTTATCAAGAAAAACAGTACATTGAATTTAACATGCTGATAAGCTAACAATAACTATAAAGAAAATAAAAATCATAAGCATGACTTATCAAGGGTGATAATGCAAATAATTTGCTACACATAAAATTACTTTGTGTTCAACTTTCCCTCTGAATTTTTTTTCTATCCCTGCATATCCCCATTCAAGGTCCCTTACCACTCCCACCACATCAGGGCATTTTTTTCTCTCCACAACTACCCATCCCCTCCCTGGGCAGGCTGCAGACAGTCCCATGGTCCCACTGATTCAATAATGCTTAGTTCAGTCTCACTCATGGCAAATCCAGTTTTGTACCCCCTCCCTCAAGAAGAGTCAGGTGTTCCTATAGGTGTAGTGGGATCCGAAGGGTCAGTCCAAGGTGTGTCTGATCCCAAGCTGTTTAATGGTTGTGGTTTGCAGGTTGGACATGCTTGGCTTTTTTCTTGTTAGTTTGTTTAGAGACCACTAATGAGTGAGTACATCCCCTGCTTATCTTTCTGAGTTTGTGATATCTTGCTCAGGAGGATATTCTCCAAGTCCATCGATTTGCCTGCAAATTTTAGGATATCATTTTTCCTTCCTGCTGAGTAGTATTCCATTGTGTAGATTTACCACAGTTTGTTAATTCATTCTTCAGTTGAGGGACATCTAGGTTGTTTCCAGGTTCCTGCTATTATAAGTAATGCTGCTATGAACATAGTTGAGCTAATACCTTTGGAGTGTGACTGTGCATCTTTAGGGTATACACCCAGAAATGGTATTGCTGTGTCCGTGGGGAGATTGATTCTCAATTTTCTCAGAAACCACCATATTGCATTACAAAGTGGCTGAACAAGCTTACACTCCCACCAACAATGGAGTAGTGTTCCCCTTGAACCACATCCTCTCCAACATAGGCTGTCATCTGTGCCTTTTATCTTAGCCATTTCTAGCAGGTGTTAGGTGGTATCTCAAAGTTGTTTTGATTTGCATTTCTCTGATGGCTAAAATGATGAGCATTTTTTCAGGTGCCTTTCAGCCATTCATAATTACTCTGCTGAGAATTCCATTTTTAGATCTGAACCCCATTTTTTGATTGGGTTATTAAGGTTTTGTGCTCTAGATTCTTGAGTTCTTTATATATCTTAGAGATCAGTCCTCTTTCACTTATAGGGTTGGTTAAAATCTTTTCCCATTCTGTAGTCTGTTATTTTGTCCTATTGACAGTGTCCTTGGCTTTACAGAAGCTTCTTAGCTTCAGGAGATCCCACTTATTGATTGTTGGTCTTAGGGTCTGTGCCACTGGTGTTATATTGAGGAAGTGGTCACCTGTGACAATTCCTACAAGTGTATTTCCCACTTCTTTTCTATCAAGTTCAAAGTGGCTGGGTTTATGTTGAGGTCTTTGAACCACTTGGATTTGAGTTTTGTGCAGGGTGACAGGCTCGGATCTATTTGCATTTTTCTACACACTTCCATCCACCTATGCCAACACCATTTGTTAAATATACTATCTTTTTTCCATTGAATGTTTTGGGCCTCTTTGTCAAAGATTAAGTGTTCATAGGTTTTTGGGTTAATGTCTGGATCCTCAATTCTATTCCATTGATCCACAAGTCTGCTTTTATGCCAGTATCAGGGTTTTTTATTAATGTAGCTCTATAGTAGAACTTGAAGTCAGGAATAGTGTTACCTCCTGAGGTTCTTTTGTTGAGTAAAATTGTTTTGGCAATCCTGGCTTTCCTGTTATTCCAAATGAAATTGAGTATTGTTCTTTCAAGGTCCAAGAAATATTGTGTTGGGATTTTGATGGGCAGTGCATTGAATCTGTAGATTGCTTTGGTAAAAATTGCCATTTTTACTATGTTGATCCTACCTACCCAGGAATATGGGAGAGCTTTCCATTTTCTGATATCCTAGTCAATTTCTTTCTTCAGTGTTTTAAAATTTTTGTCAAATAGGTCTGTTACTTCTTTGGTTATAGTTACTCCAAGGTATTTAATACTATTTGCAGCTATTATAAAGGTAATGTTTCCTTTATTTCTTTTTCAGCTCTTCTATCTTTAGTGTATAGAAGGGCTACTGATTTCTTTGAGTTAATCTTGTATACTGCTACATTGCTGAAGGTGTTTATCAGCTGTAGCAGTTCCTTGGAAGAATTTTGTGGGTCAATTATGTGTACAATCATATCATTGGCAAATAGAGATAGTTTCACTTCTTCTTTTCCAATTTGTATCCCCTTAATCTGTTTTTGTTCCCTTATTGCTTTAGCTAAAACTTCAAGAACTATATTGAATAGATAAGGGGAGAGAGGACATCCTTGTCTAGTTCCTGACTTTAGTGGGATTTCTTTGAGTTTTTCTCCATTAAGTATGATACTGGCTGTTGGCTTCTTGCAAATCACCTTTATTATATTTTGGTATTCTCCCTGTATTCCTGATCTCTCCAGGACTTTAATCATAAAGGAGTGTTGGATTTTATCAAAGGCTTTTTCAACATCTAAGAACATGATCATGTGGTTTTGTTCCTTTAGTTTGTTTATATGATGGATAACATCTACATTTTTTCGTATGTTAATCCAGCCACTCAAAGACACAACAAAGAAGGAGAATTACAGACCAATTTCTCTCAGGAATATTGATGCAAAAATTCTCAACAAAATTTTGGAAAACCATAAACAACAATGTATAAAAGATATCATCCACTCTGACCAAGTAGGCTTCATCCCAGAAATGCAGGGCTGGTTTTTAATGACAGCTTCAATTTCCTTAAGGGTTATAGGCCTGTTTAGGTAATTAATCTGATCTTCATTTAATTTTGGTACGTGTTACCTGTCCAGAAAGCTGTCCATTTCTTCTAGGTTTTCCATTTTTGTGGAATACAGATTTACAAAATATGATCTGATAATTCTCTGTATTTCCTTCGGGTCTGTTGTTATGTCGCCCTTTTCATTTCTTATTTTGTTGATTTGAACACTCTCTCTCTCTGTTTTTTAATTAGTTTGGCTAAGGGATTACCTATCTTGTTAATTTTCTCAAAGAACCAACTCTTAGATTCATTGATTCTTTGTATTGTTCTTTTTGTCTCAATTGTATTGATTTCAGCTCTTAGTTTGATTATTTCCTGCTGTCTACTCCTTCTAGGTGAGTTCGCTTCTATTTCCATTTTTTTGTATCTGTTGATATTTGCTTTATGACCAATTATGTGGTCAATTTTGGAGAAAGTTTCATGAGGAGCTGAGAAATATGTATATTCCTTTGCGTTTGGGTGGAATCTTTAATAAATATCTATTAAATCCATTTGCATCATAACTTCTTTTAGACTCCTTATTTCTCTGTTGAGTCTTTGTCTGGTTGAAAGTTTGGAATTGAAGTCTCCCACTATTAGGGTGTAAGAATTTATGTGAGATTTGTGCTTTAGGAATGTTTCTTTTACATAAGTAGGTGCTCTTATATTAGGTCCATAAATATTCAAGTTTGAAATCTCCTCTTGACCAATTTTTCCTGTGATGAATAAGTAGTGACCCTCTTGGTCCCTTTTTATTTCTTTTAGCTTAAAGTCTACTTTGTCAGATATTAAGATTGCAACCCCTGCTTGTTTCTTAGGACCATTTGCCTGGAAAAATCTATTCTCAACCCTTTATTCTAAGCCTGTGTCTGTCCTTGCATTTGAGGTGTGTTTCTTGTAGGCAACTGAAGGATGGCTTCTCTTTTTGTATCCATCTTGTTTGTGTGTGGCGTTTTATTGGTTAGTTGAGTCCATTGATATTAAGGGAAATTAGTGACCATTGATTGATATTTCCTGCCATTTTTTGGTGGTAACTTGTTCGCATTTTCTTTCTCTGGAGTATTCTTCTGTGGAATTGTTTGTTTGTGATTTCGTGGGTGTATCTGCGGTCCTTAGGTTGGAGTTTTCCCTGTAATACTCTCTGTAGTGCTGGATTGGTAGATAGATATTCTTTCAGTCTGACTTTGTCATGAAATACCTTGTTTACTCCATCTATGGTGATTAATAATTTTGCAGGGTATAGTATTCTAGTTTGGCAGCCATGCTCTTTTAGCATCTCTATAACTTCTGACCAAGCCCTTCTAGCTTTCATCGTTTCCATTGAATAGTCAGGTGTTATTCTGATGGGTCTGCCTTTATATGTAAGTTGACCCTTTTCTTTTGCAGCTCTTAAAATTTTCCATTGTTTTGTGGCTTGATTATAATGTGGCGTGCTGTCTTTTTTTGGGGGGGGTCATATCTATTTGGTGTTCTGTAAGCTTCTTGTATCTTTATAGGTGTTTCCTTTTTCAGGTTAGGGAAGTTTTCTTCTATGATTTTATTGAAAACATTATCTGTGCCTTTGAGCTGGTATCCTTCTCCTTCTTCTAATCCTATTATTCTCAAATTAGGTCTTTTCATGGTGTCCCAGATTTCCTGAACATTTTGAGTTATGGCTTTTTTAGTTTTACTATTTTCTTTGACTGATGTATCTATTTGAGCTACTGAGTCTTCCACTTCAGAGATTCTATCTTCCATCTCTTGAACTCTGTTTGTTATGCTTGTATCTGTGGTTCCAGCATTTTTCTTCAGATTTTCTTTTTCCATCTTTGCCTCATTTTGTGCCTTTTTTATTGCTTCTATTTCAGCTTTTAGTTCCTGGCATGTGTTTTTCATAGATTTGTTCATCTCTTCCAATTTTTGTTTGTATTTTCTTCTATTTCTTTAAGGCTATTTTTCATATCCTCTTTGAGAGCTTCGATGATCATCAAAACAGAATTTTTGGTGATGCTTCCTTCTGTTTCCTCTTCATTTCTAAGTTCAGGTCTTGTATTTGTAGTATTGCCACTTTCTTCTGGAGTTACCTTGTTGTTCTTTTTATTATTATGTAAGTTTTTGCACTTGTGTCTGCCCATGGCTTTAGTTGTTCACAATTAGGTGGCTCCTGGTCAGTTGTGGCACTCGGGCTTGTGTGCCTCCTGTGACCTCTGAGGAAAAGGTCTGCTCAATCACTACTTTTGCACTGTGCTGGGGACTGAATCTCAAGCCTTCAATCTTTCTCTGTTTGACCAATTGAAGGTGGGGTGGTGGCTGTGCAAACTCCCCCAGCAACAGCAGCTGAGGGGGCTGTGAAAGGCAGAGTTCATCTCTGCCTGGTCCAGAGTGCTTTGGAACACGCTCTGCAGACAACTGTCCTGGAATCGGAACCGAAACCTATGGGAGTTCAAGTCTCCTCTCCCTGGCAGGGATATAGGTGCTGGAGCCTGCTGACCCATCCTCACCTCTTGGCGGGGTCTGAGTCTGTCCTATAGGATCCCCTGTCCTTTTCTGATTACCCAGTTGGAGGTGGGTAGCCATGCAAATTCCTTCAGCAGAAGCTTGGGGGACCATGACAGGCAAAGTTTATCTCCACCTGCTCCAGAGTGCTCTGTGACATGCTCTGCAGACAGCACCTTGTCCCAGAACCCTTGGATTTTCATATAGGCATCTAGTGCTATGAATTTTTCTCTTAACACTGCTTTCATATTGTCACAGAAGTTTGAATATGTTGTGGATTCATTTTCATTAAATTCTAGCAAGTCTTTGATTTTTTTCTTGACTTCTTCATTGTCCTATGGTGGTTCAATGTAGAGATGCTAAGTTTCCATGAGTTTGTAGGTTTTCTGTGAATTTTGTTTCTGTCGTTGTTGAATTCTAATTTTAGACCATGGTAGTCTCATATGATACAAGGGGTTATTTCCATTTTTTTAATCTATTGACATTTGCTTTATGAACAAGTATGAGGTCAATTTTATAGAAAGTTCCATGCAGTGCCAAAAATATGTATATTTCTTTATGTTTGGGTGGAAGCTTTTGTAAATATCTATTGAGTTCATTTGGGTCATAACATCTGTTAGAACCCTTATTTTTTCTGTTGAATCTCTGTCTGGTTGACCTATTCAAGGGTAGAATTGGGGCATTGAAGTCTCTGCGTATTGGAGTGTGACATTGGATGTGGGGTTTCTGATTTAGTAATGTTTATTTTATATATGTAGGTGCACTTATATTAGGGGCAGGGCATAAATATTCAGGATTGAGATCTCATCTTGATCGATTTTTCCTGAGATGAATAAGTAATATCCATCCTGGTCTCTTTTGATTCATTTTTTTTCCTTCTTTATTTTGTATTTATCAAAAAAAACAGTAAAAAGAATTTAAAATGCAGAAGAGTTAACAATAACTATACAGAGGATAAGAATCATAAGCATGGCTTATCAAGGGTAGAAATACAAATAAGATTGCTATACATATATTTTCTTTGTGTTCAGCTTTCCCTATATATCCTTATTCAAGGTCTCTTCCCCCTCCCAA
>PVIH01024503.1:0-22608 GCA_004025045.1 Sigmodon hispidus | reverse complement strand
ACACACATTTGAATCACAGAGCTGTCTGCCCACTTCCTGACAGGATATGTACCAAAGATGACCTTCACTACCTGAAAAAATGTACTCTTTCAAAGCTTCCCTCAGACACTGAAGAGTTAAGAGGCACTCTAAAGTGTAAGGTAGGTTGTTGTTTGTGTGTGGAGAAGGAGAAATGTGGTAGCATATGCTCTGTTTATTAGACTGTATTTAGAAGGATTTATAGGAGATTAATAATAAGCATTACTCCTGGGGAAGAGAGAAGTGGGTAGCTATGAAACAGGAACAATCTGAAATTTTTAGAAGATTTAAAATCTAAACTATGAAAGTTCTAGAGGGAAATATGTGGCAACACATCATTTTAATTTTATAATTTGCATTATCCTAAAGCCCCTTTAAAGCATGACACAACATAAGAATGCCATAAAAGAACACATTGTAAAATATAAATACCCAAACATTTAAAGACTCTATATAATGCTTAATAAATACATAACACTACTTTTCATGTATTTTAAGTTTTATAATATGTGCTTCTATGCTCTATATACTCAAGTAAATAAAGTTACATGATTTTAATCTGTGAAGCTACAGGGTCCTCATAACACTCCCAGCCTTCTCTGCTTTACCAAGCACTGGGACCAGTTCCTCTGGGCAGGGCAGTAGAACATCTCGGCCTTCTCAGCAGCCTCTCAGCTCTGGACTTTGGGGAGAGAGGTCTCAGGGCTGGTGCATGATGCTTGTGTCAACCCTCTGGCTCTTAAAACCACGGGGAACACATACATCAATCCCTGCTTCGCTCCATGGCTTCTAAGCGCATGTGTAAATGTCTACAGATTTTGGGGTTTCCTCTAATGTGGTGAGGATGAGAATGTTTTAGTTAAACAAACCTGAGAAATCCCAGGAGGCAGATGCTGTGTGTGGTGCTGTCTGTGATTCTGGACCAGCTAAACAGCTTTTGGGGATTTTCAAACCTCATCAGCAACCTCTTTATGCATTCTAAAAGAAAGTAAGAAACTAAAAGGCTGGGGGGGGGAGCATAGGGTGGAGGAAATTGAAAAGGAAGGAGAGGAGAGGAGAGGAGAGAGAGAGAGAGAGAGAGAGAGAGAGACTCTGTCTATGTGTGTTAGGAACACAGGAAGTTTAACAAAGGGCTTAGAAAGACTTTGTAATTTTGTTTTATTATTTAGACAATAGCTACCAAGAAGGCATAGTCCATCACGACTATCTGAGTGCCCTGGTTGCGCAGGAAGGGAGGAGATGCTCACCCCAGTGCTTAGATGAGCTACTGTTGAAACATGTGAGTCGCTTAGCCGAGGCCTGAGGCAGCAGGCAGGGGGAGCAGACATGATTGAAAAGAGCCCGTTTTCCTGGATTTTTTTTCATACTTCGATTCAAATTCAGGCTTCTGTGTCACACTTTACATAGCCATTTGCAGGTCTCTGTGAAAGCCTTCTTCCAGCTCCAACAGCTAAATTGTTTTTCTCTTCCGAGGCTGAGGAGCACCCCTTCCCTGCCCCCCTCCTTCCCGGCACACGTGAAAGTCCCCAAGGCCAGTCCATCTCACACATACTGCAGAGCGCACCCAAACACTCAGGCTCTGAAAGTTGAAAAACTGCCAGCTCTCTCCACAGATAACAATTTTTCATAGCTTATTTTCAAAACACTTGAACTCTATAATGTATGCTCAGCCTGCTACAAGGAATTACAGAAAATTGATACACTCTTCAATCCCAAGTAACGGCCATTGTTTTTGGTCTGGTTGTTTATATGTCGTGGCAGCATCAGGGCACATGAGGAGAAGCTGTAAAATTGAGAGCAATGTTCAAGGGGCTTGGAGTGCTAGGCAGCCGAGAGGTGCTCTGCGCTGCATAAAGACAGGCCACATGCAATCACAGGCACCAGCATGGAGGTGTCACGGCTGGAAATGAAGGCCAGATGCAACACTCTGCCTGGGAGATGAGGCCATTCAATTCACTTCGGTGCCTCCTTTTCTTCTCAATATAATTCATCAGATCCCAGAATGTTGGAACTAGCAACTGTCAAAATTAAGCTTATCTTTTCCAGTTTTTCTCATTTATAAGCAAACCACAAAAGCAAATTTTAAAAAACCAAAACCAACCCAGAAAAGTGAGGGAGATAATCAAGGCTGAGATGCCAGTTTCTGGCTCCAATTCAGGACTTGATATGTTTTGGACACCCACATCCCCTCCCCAGCGCCTTCTTTCAATATTCTCTATTCACTCCAGCTCTACCAGTCAGTGCCTGCGTGCCCTTGAATAAGCTAATTCCCTTTTCTGTGTCCTGTGTACTAAAGAGAGACGTGGTCACTGCCTCTCTTGGGCAGTCCATGAAAGAATAAAAGGAGGTTCTTGTGAAGTGCCTAGCACCATGCCTCGCTCACTGCACTCCAGTCATGGATAGCCTTGCCGTTGTTCCTAGGGCTACCATTGAGGTAGCCAGAGCACCTGTGAAGAACCTGAGTATTAGAGTTTCAAGAAAATCCAGAAAGACAAGACTCAAACAGCTGTGCTCCACTGAACTCTGTGGACACTGACCTAGCTGTCCTTACGCGTGCATGTGTAGAAGCCAGTACAAGTAGCTCTCCCTGACACTCAAAGCCCTGGGGCTGGACTGGGATCTCCAACACCTAGAAAGGAAACTGGACACTTTGGTCATCCACAAAATCCAGAATGAGTAATGAAGCTATCAACACACTAAAATTATGCATCTTTACTTCCAACCTGCCTGTCGCTCATAATTGTAGAAATCCCAATTTCTGTTAATCCTCTAACCTGATTAATGAAGCACAATAAATGTTTTAGGATTAATGAACATGTTCATATAAAAGAAGAGACAATTTTTGCCAAGAATGCCTGGGAGATAAAAGAATGAAGGCCTTTGGAGGAAAAATACTAAAAGACATGATTAACTGAACACGAGAAAGTCAGGGCTTTAAACAAGGCCGTCCCAGGCGGCGGGCCAGACTGTCCTTTCTCCCGGGAACAAACCAGAGACTTGACTTCTCTGCAATTCAATCAGCCCTTCGAGCTTATGAATTAGGATCAGATTGTAACTCTCTGTCATTAAGTCTAGAATTACAGCCAGCCAATTCAGAAGCTCTTGGTTAAAAAGATCCTGACAGCAGTGAGTACACAAATCGGAGAAGCAGATCAGAGGAAATGAAAACCTGTAGGTGGGAATCAGTTCACTACTGCAGAAATATTCACTTACAATACATCACATAAAGAATTAATATTTATTAAGGGGTATATAAACACTCACTGATACAGACTGAATCTTAAGACAGTTCTTAGAGAGTGGAGCTATCCCACCCCAGGCTGCTGACTCCCTCCCCAAGATACAGGAACAAAAGGTCAGGGTTCCTCAGTCTCTGTTAGTTGTGGCCACACCCCATAGGGGTCCTGAACTCAGGAGCTACGCCTCTGAGCTTCCCTAAGTAGAGACTGAATCCCACTGCAGGGCACCCCACACACATCACCACATATCCAGACCATCTGAAGGCCCACATCAAACTCAAATCCTGCTCTCATTGTGGTCACTCCTGGACACAATTTCCTCTAGCTGTAAAGTTTTCCCATGGACACACAAGGAGCCACACAAATAGAGGGAAGAGGGCATTTGTACACCTTGCCAAAAAAAGATGCAGTTCTACTAAGCTTTGCACCAGTAAGGTCATTGGGTAGACATTATAGGTTAAAGATAGAGAAATGGGCTTCCTGAAAGCTTTAAAATTTGCCCCATGTTTGGAGAGCTTTCCCCAAAAAAGTAGCAGAACAAAGACTCAGGTTCATTTGTGGTTCCAGGGCTAAGTGGTTATTTATTTAAGACAGGAAAAGAGTAACTCCCCCATCCCATTGATTAGGAGGGATGCTGGAGGCATCACTTGTACAGACTTAGACCAGCTCTGCAAAGATGTTAACATCCATTTTATAGCCAAGGAACCTGAAAGGAAAAGTGTGGGCCCAGGACCCCCAAGACCAAGTTCTCAACACAAAGATGTACTAGGCCCAGAGGGCAGGGATAAGGAACACAGGCAGGAGACAGTGGATGGGGGAGAAGGGGAAGGAACAAAGGAGAGGGGAAAGGGATATTTACCCCAGAGGACAAAGGACCGCCTCTGGACAGACAGGAGACAGATGTGAAACATAGGAAAATGGCAGTTTATAAAGGTAAAATGGGAATCCTGTGTTAGGATGAAGTGCTTAATTCTAATTGGGCACGTGAATTAGATGAGCCAAAGCGGGCTTTTGATTGCTGGACTTCAGTACTTTGATAGCTGGACCTTGGTGGTCAGCATCAGGAGGAAGGCTGCACAAATAAAGGAATGGACCTTGGGGTTAGTTTAAGGAATGACAGAGGGAACTGGGGAGAAGGGTAAGGCCAGACAGAGCCACATGCTCCTGTCCCTTCAAACTGCTGGCCTGGATTTCAGCTTCCTCAGCACAATATCAATCTGAAATGCTCCATATATGCTCATGTTTTGAACTCTTGGTCTGCCAATGGTGCTGCTGTTTTGGAAAGTCCTGGGAACTTTCTGAGGTGGGGCCAAGCTGGATGAAGTAGGCCACTGAGGGTGAGTCTTTGGGGTATCTGGACCTTTCACCCTCCCTCCCCTTCTTGTCCATAATGAGGTAAAGGAGTTCTTCTTTATTCTTTTTAAACTCTATTCTTCTGCCAACATGATGCTCCACCCAAGCACAAGAGACCAGTGAACCGTAGACCAAACCCTTGGAAACCCTGAGCTAAAATATATCTCCCTTTGAATTGTTTATATCAGATACTTTGGTGTGTTGATATATTGTATATTCAATAAAATTAGCCTGAAATATCAGAGAACAGAATCATCCACAGCCAAGCCATAAAAGCCAGGTAGTGGTGGCACACACCATTAGTCCCAGCACTTGGGAGGCAGAGGCAGAAGGATCTCTGTGAGTTTAATTCCAGCCTGGTCTACAAAGCAAGTTCCAGGACAGCCAGGACTGTTACACAGAGAAACCCTGTCTCAAAAAAAAAAAAAAAAAAACAAAAATCAAAAAACAAGGCTGGAGAGAAGGCTCTGTCCTAATATTCCACTACTTTTATTAAATATACAATATATTACCAAAGTAATATATACCTCATTTTTGAAACTGAAGATTTAATTCAATGGTCTCTAAGCCCTGCCCCACCAAAGGCAAAGAATCTGTATGTGCCATGAAGGAAGGACACTATCTCTGTGGCATGTGGGGAGCAGCAGACCTCTGAAAACAAGAAAACCCACAGGAAATTTCTCTTCTCCCTCCTCAGACACTATGGCCCATAGCTCCCTGAACACAGCCCAGATTTTCCAGCCTGTGGATTCTCATGGAAGGGAGGCACCTGGCCAAGCAGTCCCATATGCTGAGTGGGAGCCCCAGTCACACAACCAGCACAAACATCCTGAGTCCCACAGGGCCACCAGATTTCTGTGCTGCTTCTGCCGCCTCCTTACCTCAGCCCTCCATTCCTCTTAGAAGAAGCCTACAGTACCGGAGACCAAGCCACACATCAGAAGATTTAGGATTGTGTCTGGGCCCATTGACATTAACTTCCTTTTCCTGACATCAGTACCAGCAGGGACAGCCGCTGCCATCTGTGGGCCTTACAGCCTCGAGCTCCCGGGCCTTGCCTCTTGTGGTCTTCTCCACAGCTTTCGGCTTTGGGGCACCATGCTGCCCTAGACTAGAACACTGAGGATCAGAGCCTGAGTAACTGTAAGTGATGGGAATCAGCTCTGAGCCTTTTCCGACCTGACAGCTTGCGCTGTTAACCGTTTGCCCCAGGGCCTGGCGCTTTGCCTGGTGCTCACTACGTGTATGTTGATAAGTTAGTGTGTCCATATGGTACAAGGGCAGGAAGCCCTTCAAGCGCAGAGTGGCAGATCACACTGAGCTCTGAAAAGAAACATGTGCCTACAGCCATTGTGCAGTGAAGGAGTGAGGTCCTGAACACCTCTCTGGGAAATGGGCCACAGCTCTGGAAGGACTGGAAGGGACTCCAGCCATGGGATGGGAGCACTTACTATTTAATCTGTGGCTTGCTTTTTTATGATTGTCAGTTTCTCACAGGATGAAACTGTACTTTTCAAAAATTACAAGGAAACACTCCCTAGAAAAGCCCTTCAAAGGAGACTAGGATGGGGGGGCCCAAGGGACAAACTTCTGTCCAGCTACTCCGCAAACAGCTTTGAATATCTACTGTGTGCCCTACTGTGTGTCGGTGTCTGAAGAAATAACCTGGAGAGTTCAGGCTACAGAAGCAGAGAAACTCTAAAGTATCCTTATGCAGCTAACAGCACAGCTAGATGCTGAGGGAAAGGTGGATTTATTCCTGTAATAAATTCACCTTTAACAAAGCAACTGGATTTAGTTTGCTGGGGTCTTTGCAGGGCTGACTGGGGATTCATAGCAGAACCAATAACCATGTGTAGAAATTCGCCAAGCCAGCAGAGGGCAGAGGTGGGAAGGGATTGTGGGGCCCTGTCTATTGACACACTCACTCCCTCATTCTCCTCTCTAGGCCTCTGCCATGCCCCCAGCTCCTTTTTCAGACCACCTAATAGACAGCCACAGTGGCTTAGGTAGACGGTTTTCAAGTTAACTTGAACTTTGACCTTGTGTCTCCCTCCAGGACAACTTGTGAGCTGGGAACTGGCACCATGGTACTACTGGCCTTGGTGACATCAGTAAGTTAAAGCAAGCCTCACCCCTACTTCAGCTCCAAGCTTCTCCCCAGGCTGCACCACAGCTTTGTGAGCAGCTGCAGACATTTTCCACGCTTACAAAATTAAAATTCCAGGTCACAAAATAGGGAAAGCAGCTCTTGTACCCAGGGTCTGCATCTCACAATAGGACTGCAAGACAGCCAGCAGGCTGGGGGGGTTGGGGGGGGACAGAACATGCCTCAGCTCCTGCCCGGCTGAGAGCACTTCCCTTGGGAGGACTGAATCAGCCCAGAGTCCCTCTTTCAAAATGCATAAGTATCTTGGGCTTATTTCAGGGACTGAATGACTCTGTAGCAAGAATATACTTCCTCCTGCTCCCAATGGGGCCCTGAAGAGTAAAATGATAGGGCGGTTTTCTCCAGCAATCTGAAAAGGATGTGGCAATATAGCCCAAAAGTACCCCTAGAGATAAAAGAGGAAGATTAAATAATTTGAAGATAATTTCCTCCATGAAAAGAATAATGTTGCCATCAAAATGAAAACCCTTGTAATAAAAGCAAATTATTCTGAGGCTGTGGGAGCTCTGCCTCTCCTGTCACTTGCAGATAGCACTTCTGAAGGACCCAGGCTGGCTTTGTCAGCACAGCGTACACCAGAGGTGGAACCCTGGCCTGCAGGTGCCCAGGCTGCTGTCTGCAGTACTGACCAGCTAACACAGTGACCACGCCTGAAATTAAGTGCCAGGCAAGTGGACCAGCACAGGCATTCGATCCAGGATCCACATGTGCTACAGTTGTGTGCAAGGGTCTAACAACAGAGAACCTGCCATTGCCAGGGAAGCCAGAACCAATCCCTAGGACCCCAAGGAAATCACACATCCAGGGTCATGAACAATGGATGGTTCCCCTTTACTCCCAGCCCGGTTCTGCTTTGGCTGCAGACCTTCGTCATTTAGCCTGCAGTATGTACATAAACAGGACCAGAGGCAAATCTCTGTGTGGTTGGGTCCTAGGGAATTAAGAGCAGAAAAAAAGACATAGCAGACGTAGAGAGGTAGAGAGAGTGCAACCACATGCACAGTTAAAATCTGCTAAACCAGAAGCTCCCTCCACAGCAAGATGAAACTGAGCAGAGGTAGGTGGCCACACAAAGAATCACGGGTTCTCTTAGTGCGGCAAGTCGTGAAGACCAGCCTGTGGGCCTTTTCTCTCTTTTCTCTCTGCCCGAGAGTACTTAGAGATGGCCTGAGCTATAGCACAGACACACACAGTAAATGTTTTTTGTTTGTTTGTGGTACTAGGTACCACTGAGCTGCACCACACTGTGTAGAATCCAAAATCCTCAAGAAATGACAGCCCTAAGTGGAACTATTGATTCGGGCCATCCCCCAAGGCAAAGATCTGCAGGAAGAAGAAACTAACAGGATCCAGGGTCCCTGGCTCAGGGGCATCTCTTTCTCTAGGCACTGAGCATGACATCAATTTCCTTATTTCATAATATTTACTAATGTATGCAAACTTTCCATCTGCCTTCTGAAGACTAGCTAAGGCTCTGACACCCGTCAGTCCCAGATTCAAAGCCTAACATTACGGTTCCCTAGCTGCGCCATTATCAGATGGTCACCTGACCACCGTAGCTGTTTCATCACAGGGAAGAAGATGCTAATGCCCAGTCCTTAAGACCATTGTGGGAGCAAAACAATTAACATAAGTAAGTCATCATCTAGAATGATGTCAGGTTCACATCAGGAATCCGAGAATTGGTAATCATATCTAAATCACATGACCACATGATGGGGTTGGCTCTGGTGTACAAGTAAGAAATATTCTTAACCCCAAAGGCAGAATTCACATTAAAGATCTTTGAGAACCTCTTTGTGTAAAGAGGAGAAAGCTTCTAGAATCTCCTTAAGATCTGGGAATGGTAATGACACTTTTTATGTGAAAAAAAAAAGTGCTTGAGGAAAGACAGTTTGTCAGTAAGGTGGTATGCTCATGGCACTTTTACATACATGAAACACACTGCAGATTTTACACTATTCTAGGGGAGGCCAAATTATCTCACCATTTCACACTTTTTGACAGCTGTGGAATACTATGATTCTCTGCACAGCTCACTACATCAGGAATACCAGGCAAAAACACTGTGTTATTTTTGCACCGAAGGAGCCCAAGGACAAATGTGTAGAATCCATAAAGCAAATCAGTTCATTCTCTGAAGCCAATTCTAGTTAGTTGGCAGAGTTTACCTTGTGCCTTGTCTTACAGGAACCAGTGGGCCAAGGCTGCAGTTGATTAGTGATGTCTGCCTTGGACTCAGGATAGGGTACCAGGGCTCTCAATGCATTTTTGGTACTTAGGAGGACCAACGGTGGTAACCAGGTTCTGCCCTGTAATAAAGAAGGATGAGTCCTGGAAGGAGGCACTACCAGCAAGAGTCAGCCTGTCCAGTGCTTAGACTGCTCAGAAGGAAACAAAAACACAGCATAGACCATGAGAGTGTGATGAGAAGCACTATTAAAAAAAGAGCTACTTTGAATACATCCTTTGCAGAGAATTCCTTTGAAAATCAGCAGTGCAGCAACAGGTTATGCTAGAGAGAATGAAGAGGCATTACCAGACATATTTCCAGAATTGGTATCATTCTTGTTAGAAAAGGAAAGACATAAAGACGAGACTGTCAGCTGGCTCCATGGTTAAAAATGCTTGTTGCTTTTTGCTGAGGACCTGGGTTCATTTTCCAGCATCTGCGATGGTGGGTCAGCTCACAAGCATCTGTATCTGATAACTGCCTGAGACAATTACTTCAGCTTCTGAATATGACTAAATTTATCAGACTGGACTAAAACTGAAGTGTTTTTCCTCCCACTAGACAGCAAGTGGGAGACTTGTGAGGAAAATCAGAGCACGTTGAGGGAGCCCAGACAGCTCTCTCTCCCCTCATTCCACCCTTTCCCATTTTCATGCCTGCCATATATGTGTTACCTTTTCAGTATTCTCAAAAACCTAAAGAATTGAAGACTATTCTGTCCTCATTTCAGAGGTAAGGCAGTGCAAGGAGAAAGGTCATTCCAAGGCCACACAGAGCAGCACAGCTGTGGGCTACAAGCAGACAGTGCGTCTCCAGAGCCTGCCTGCCTGCTGACTCACTCCACTGCTCTTCCCCACTGTCCTGACTCCCTGGGTCACACTTAAGCTGTGCTCCCCCTTCTCCCTCCCTTATGAACTGCGCTTGGACACCCAGGCTAGGACAGGTGCACCTTCTAGGGCTGTTGACTTTGACAGACAGGGACATTCTGTGTGGCTGGCACTGGTGGCCTCTTACTAAGCTCTGAGGGTGACACTTCAGACGACAGTAAATAAGCAAAGTCACTCGAGGGGTAAATTTTTCCTGAAATCTGAAAAGGCACACCACAGTGTGTCTTTCTAGAAATTCATCCTGTCCCCTGCTAAAGGACTCCGTCCAAGTACCTCCCACTGTCCTCCATGTAGAGGGAAATCCACCAAAGGCAACCTTAGCTAGGGGGCACCAAGGAAACAGGCATGAGGCCTTGGGAACAACAAGCCTAGGCAGTGGACAACATTTGTGTCAACAACAGTGTGCAGGCTTCTCTGTCATTGACAGCAACACAGCTTCATGTGGAGACTTCGATGTAAAAAGCCATCAACTCTCACTTCCATTTCCTGAAATCCATAACGCTCCTCCTGCCATCAAGGGAGTGTGTTCAGGTATGAGAACAGCTGACAGGAAACTGAAATATTGATGTCTACAATTCTTTTCTAAATAAAATGCCTTCTGATACTAGATTTTTAGTACAAATGAATTGTCAACACATAAGCAAAAATATGTATCTAAAAACAAAATTCGGCTAATCTGTTAGTTCTCTGTGGTTTATGGGAGAAAGGATTGTTGCCCAAAGTTCCTGGTATTGTGGAGCCTTCAGTAAGTACAAAGGACTCTGTACTTCAGTATGACATTTCTCTTCTTTGTATTTGTGCATGTTGTGTGTGTGTGTGTGTACATATGTGTGCACATGTGGTGCATGTGCTTGTGTGTATGTAAACATATGAGCATGTTTGGAGAGAAGCCTGAAGCTGCTATTGAGAATCTTCCGAAATCATTCTCTTCCTTTCGTTTCTGAGACAGGGTCTCTCACCAAACCTGAAGCTCATGAACTTGATAATGTTTGAGGATCCCCTTATCCCCACCACTCCCCAGATCTGGGGATTACAGATGTGAGCTGTCGCACTGGCTTTGCATCTGAGGATCTAAACTCAGGCCTAATGCTTGTGTGCTTGTGCAGCAGGCACTTTATAAACTGAGCCATCCGGTCTGAGAATCACCTTCAGTCCTGGTTACTGGGTCTACACAGGCATGCTTCTCATCTTTTGGTAAGTTAATCTTTCTGAAGTAACAAACCTGTGAGTGATAAGCAGAAAACATAAATTCATGCTAAGGGATGTGACTTCAGCCTTGGATAGACAGGAGTTCATTCCGTTCAAATTCCCACGAGATGCTGAGCTTTGTGCTGTTATTTAATTTCTTGGGGCTTCAGTTCACACATTTGAAGCAGAGGTGGATACTGTGGGCGGTCACGGAGGTTACATGTGGGAGCTGCTATCTGATTGTGCCACTTCCACACTGATTGCTTCTGTGGTAAGTGCTGAGGTGGACAACCAGATCACCAAAGACCCTCCTACTTGGGGTGTCATCTGCTAGTCGCTCACAGCTGGGCCTTGTTCCAGACATTATGGCCAGCAGAGGGAGCTGCCTCATCCGAGATCCCTGGGAAGGGGATTGGTGCTGGTATGCATTCAGCAGCAGTGTCTTGACTTGAATCATAATTTATATAATTATAAACTTTACCCTTTTAGCCACAAAGCCATCTCTCCAGCCAATGGTTTACTTTTCATTTTAGGAGCATGAGTGTTTGTCTGCTTGTATGTCTATGTTCCACATGTGTGCAGATGCCAGTGGAGGCCGGAAGAGGCCATTAGATCTCCTGGAACTGGAGTCTGGGTATTGTGAGCCATCTCATGGATGTAGAGAATCAAATCCAGGTCCTCTGGTGGAGCAGTCAGTGATCCTAATTGAAAATCTACCTTTTTTCACTACAGTTCCATGGCTTTGGCTCATTTGTAAGGCACACAACCATCATCTCCGTCTAACTCCAGCACATTTCCATTATTATGAGATAGAGTGCAGTTCAGTTGGCAGAGTGCTTGCCTGGGATGCATGAAGCCCTGTGTTCACTCACCAGCAATGCATGAAACTAGGCATGGCAGTGCACTTGGGAGATGGAGGTAGGAGGATCAGAAGGTCAAAGTCATCTCCAGTATAAAGCAAGTTCAAGGCCAGGCTAAGATACATGTGACCTGTCAAATAAAAATGTTAAGCAACTCCAAAACACAGCACAGATGCCCTATACTCATTAAGAGTCACTTCTTCCTCCACCTCCCCTTGCCACTGGCAAAGTCTACCTTCTGTTTCTATGGATGAGCCCACTAAAACTTTTCATGTAAACAGAATCATACAATATGGCCCCTTTCACTTAGCACAGTTTCAGACTTTATCTATTGCCTTAGTCCATTTGTGTAACTATAACCACTACCACTTAAGGAGGCTGTGATAGATATTCTTGTTTTTCAACTTGTGTGATGGCTGATCTTGTTTGTCAACGTGATTACATCTGGAATTATTAAATCCCAAGTGGCTGGGCACACCTTTGAGGAATTTTTTTCTCAATTAAATCATCTGAAGTGGGAAGACCCACTTCTAGTTCCCATCTTTTGAGGTAGGAGGACTCACATTTGATCTGGACCACACCTTCTGCTGGTGGCCTCTATAACAGATATGGAAGAAGGAAGCTTGCTCTTTGTCTGCTTGCCCTTGCTCTACTCAAAATTCCATCCTTCACTAGCATTACAGACCACTTCTTCAGGGTTCTGGCATACTCTGAAGACCAGCTGAGACATCCAGCCTCATAGACTGAAAAACTACTAAATCCTTGGCCTTCCATTGGTAAGCAGGCATTGTTGGACTTGCTGAACCACCAACTGTAATCCATGCTAATAAGTCTATTCTAATACGTGTGTGAATATATAATCAGTTCTGTTCCTCTAGAGAACCCTGACTAATTCAGATTTTGTTACCAGAAATGGTTCTAGAGCAACTGAATTATGAAGATAAATTTCTTAAGTGTATTGAATAGACTTTCCGATTTTCCAGCACCTGAAGTTGCTGAGGCCTGTTCCCAGAGCCTGGAGAGTGCTGAAAGCCCAGGGTGTGATGTGCTTTACAAACTTAGGGAGAGGAATGCATTTGATTATCCTGATTCACCAATTGTGAGAGGCAACAAATTTGGTGACTCTGTATACAAAACTTTTGACAATTTGTAGGAAAGCAATGACACTGGTTGGCTGCTCTAGGCAAACTGACAAAGGAAAGATGAGCTTCATGATAACATTAGTCACATTCTAGCAGCTGATAAAGTGGTGAAGGACACAATTAGCTCAGTGATAAAACTGATAAGCTTCAAATGAGCAGGAACAGCAGAAAGGTTTTTTTTTTCTGGTTGTTATTGATGATGATGATATTTTTTGAGACAGGGTTTTTCTGGGTATTCCTTACTGTCCTGGAACTTGTTCCATAGACCAGATTGGCCTCAAACTCAGACATCCATCTGCCTCTGCCTCATGAGTGCCAGCACTAAAAGTGTGTGCTACCAGCACCAGGTGCAGACTAAAGGTTTTTAAGTATGCCCTGGAATATAGTCTTATCTTCATGAGGACCACCAGAAGCAATTTGTTTTCAGTTGCCAAGACCAGAAGTACACCTTTACAGCTTTGTTTCAGGGTTATATTAGCTTTCCAGCCCCATGTCATAACTTAGAGATGATCTTCTCGTTTGTCTCCTACCCAAAACATCACACTGGCTCACTACATTGATGACATTGTGCCAAGTGGACCAAGTGAGCAGAAAGTAGTACCCACTTTGGACTTCCTAGTGTCACATATGTCAATCAAAGGTTGGGAAATAAAACCAACCAAAATTCAAGGGCCTCCACCACCACAAAACCACAAACTGCTGCTCCAAAAAGAAATAATAAAAAAAAAATAAAAAATGTAGTGAAAAATGGTAGCTCTTCTCAAGAAAGAGGAAAAGGAAAAATAAATGAAAGAAGAAAGGAAGAGCTGAAGAGAGCAGAGAAGAGAGACAAGCAAGCCATCAGTGACTATGAAAAGTGCCTGGATGGAAGAAAAAACAGACAACATAAAAAGGAAAGAAATAGGGGGTCCCAAATACTACCACATAGAGGGGCCTTCTCATCAAAACACACTGTCTTGGGGGCACTGGCACTATTCAGCACTGAGAGGGAGGAGAAGGAAATCATCATAACCTGTTCAAGAACCACATATTGCTAGTTCTTAACAGTTCCCTCAGGGAAGGGGTGGGGCAAGAAGGCTCAGAGTCAATGACACAGACCTCAAGAGTCAATTGGAAGGACTAACTCATTTATTCAATAATAGGGGAGCCTTATATATGCTATTCCCAGCACCCAGGCTGTGTCACAATCTGGTGATATTGCATAGCTGTCCTTCATTGGCAGGGCACAATCAGAAGATCTGACAGCACCTGTTGCTAGGCAGATTTCCAATGGTCAGAAACTCTTGGCAGTGCCTGTTGCTAGGCAGATTCTGAGCAATCAGGAACATTGGACAGCAGCAGTTGCTAGGCCCTTAAGTAGACTCCAGGTTGTCTCATAAGGAAGTATATTATGTGAATGCCATAGCAACTGGTTCGAGATAATTCCCTTATCCCTATGGGCCTGTCCTACTACATATCACAAAACAAAAACAGATGGAACATTGCCATATTTATAAGGCCACAGTTACCCTTGTTATCTGAACCACACAAAGATTCAACACAGAAAGAGAATTACAGATCAATTTCCCTCATAAACATTGATGCAAAAATACTCAATAAAATATTTGCAAACCAAATTCAATACATCAAAAAGATCACCCATCATGATCAAGTAGGCTTCATTCCAGAGATGCAGGGATGGTTCAACATAATAAAACCTGTCAATGTAATCCATCATATAAACAAACTGAAAGAAAAAAAACACATGATTATCTCATTAGATGCTGAAAAAGCCTTTGATAAAATCTAATACCCTTCATGATAAAAATCTTAGGGAGTCCAGGGATTCAAGTAGCATACCTATATATAATAAAGGCAATATACAGCAAGCCAATAGACAACATCAAATTAAATGGAGAGAAACTTAAAGCAATTCACTAAAATCAGGGACAAGGCAAGGCTGTCCACTATCTTCATATCTATTTGATATAGTTCAAAGTTTTAGCTAGAGCAATAAGACAACTAAAGAAGATCAAGGGCACACAAATTGGAAAGGAAGAAATCAGAGTATTATTATTTATAGATGATATGAAAATATATACAAGCAACCCCAAAAATTCTGCCAAGGAACTCCTACAGAGTAGTGGTTAGATATAAAACAAACTCAAAAAAATTAGTAGACCTTCTATATACAAATAATAAATGGGCTGAGAAAGAAATTAGAAGAAAAACACCCTTCACAATGACCAAAAACAACATAAAATATCTTGGTGTAACTCTAACCAAGCAAGTGACAGACCATTTTGGCAAGAACTTTTAGTCTGTGAAGTAAGAAATTGAAGAACATATCAGAAAATGGAAATATCTCCCATGCTCATATATTGGTAGGATTAACATAATAAAAATGGCCGTCTTGCCAAAAGCAGTCTATAGATTCAATGCAATTCCTATCAAAATTCCAACACAATTTTTTACAGAACTTGAAAGAACAATACTCAACTTCATATAAAAAAAATTTTTAAAGGATAGCTGAAACAATCCTGTACAATAAGAGACCTTCTGGAAGTATCACCCTCCCTGGTTTCAAGCTGTGCTACAGAGCGATAGTAATAAAAACCACACCATATTGGCATAAAAACAGGCAGGTTGATGAATAAAAGCAAAATGAAGACACAGACATTAATCCACACATTTATAAACAGTTGATTTTTATAAAAAATCCAAAAATATACAATGTAAGAAAGAAAACATCTTCAACAAATAGTACAGATCTCATGAGTTCATCATATAGATAAATACAAATAGATCTATATCTATCACCCTGTACAAAACTCAAATCCAAGTCAATCAAAGACTTCAACATAAAACCAGATACATAGAAGAGAAAGTGGGAGATAGCCTTGAACACATTGGCATAGGAGACAAGTTCCTAAACACCAATAACACAAACACTAAGATCAACAATTAATAAATGGGACCTCATGAAACTTAAAAGCTTTTGTAAGGCAAAGAACACCATCAAAAGGACAAAACAGCAGCCTAAAGGATGGTAAAAGATCTTCACCAACCCCACATCTGATAGAAGACTGATCTCTAAAATATATAAAGAACTAAAAAAAAATGGACACCAAAAAACAAATAATTCAGCTTTTAAAATGGGGTACAGATATAAACAGACTATTCTCAACAGATGAATCTCAAATGGCCAAGAACCACTTATTGAAATGTTCAACCTCCTTAGCCATCAGGAAAATGCAAATCAAACTGCCTTGAGAATTCCTCTTATACCTGTCAGAATGGCTAAGATCAAAAACACAAATGACAGCTCATATTGGCAAGAATGTAGAACAAGGGGAACACTCCTCTATTGCTGGTGGGAGTGCAAACTTGACCAGTCACTTTGGAAATCATATGGTACTTTCTCAGAAAATTGGAGTCAACCTACTTCAAGACCCAGCTATACCACTCCTGGGCATATACTCAAAGGATACTCCACCATATCACAAGAACACTTGCTCAACTATGTTCATAGCACCTTTATTCATAATAGTCAGAAACTGGAAACAACCTAGATACTCCTCAACTGAATAATAGATAAAGAAAATGTGGTACATTTACACAATGGAGTATTACCCAGATGTTAAAAAACGGAACCATAAAATTTGCAGACAAATGAATAGAACTAGAAAAGACCATCTGGAATGAGGTAACCCAGACCCAGAAAAACAAACGTGATATGTACTACTCACTTGTAAGTGGATATTAGCTATGGACTAAAGGATAATCATGCTACAATCCACGAACCCAAAGAAGCTAAGTAACATGAATCTCACTGTGAAGGGAAAATCAAATGGACACTAGAGCTGGATGGGGGAGGAGTCTGGATGGAGGGTGTGGGCATGGGAACATGAGGAATCAGGTGGGGAGTTTGAGTGTAGAGAGTACTGGCAAAGACAACTGGAATCAGGAGCATCTCTGGGGTGAGCTAGAAATCTAGTGCAATGAGAACTGCTAGGAATCTGTGAGGAAGGGTGACCCCAGATAGCACTCCTATGGGGAGTTCAGAGCCTGAACTGGCCATTTCCAGGTAAGACTTCCAGGGGAGGGATGGGAATCCCAACCTGGTCACAAACCCTTCAACCTACAACTTGTACTGCCTACGAGCTGTGCTGAGATCAAGGTGGCACAGAAATTATGGAAATGACCAACCAATGACTGGTCCAGCCTGAGACCCATGCCATGAGAGGAAGCCCACCCCTGACACTAACCAGGGACCTTGCACAGGATTGACCTAGGCCCATGTTATACATGTTATACACTTTACAGTTGTGTAGCTTGGTCTTCTCCTAACAGTGGGAGCAGAAGCTGTCTCTGACTCTGTAACTTGCCTCTGGAACCCTTCCCCCCTACTGGGTTTTCTCATCCAGCCTCAATAGGAGAGGAGATGGCTAGTCTTACTGCAATTGACATGCCATGGCGGGTTGATGTACATGGGGTCTGCCTTTTTCTGAAGAGAAAGGAGGAGGGGTAGACTAGGGAGGGGGTGGGGGAGGTAGGCTTGGGGAGCAGCTGGAAGGAGAGGAGGAAAGAAGGAAAAACTGTGATTGGGCTGGAAAAAATAAAAATAAACTTAAAAAAAAACCAAACAAAACAACAACAACAAAAATCTCTTTACTCCTCCATCTTCCTCAGCTCTCCAGTATCTCCTCATTAGTCTGGGGAGCACTGGGAGCCCTGGTGTATCATGCAGTATAACCTTTTGTCCAAACAGCTTTACTTGCAAATGTCCATTGTAATGTGTTGTTGGTCTGTTCAAGGCCTCTGGCTTCTGGTACACCATCCATACTGGGCCCTCACCAGAATCCTCTCAGATCTTGCTGTTATCTTGAGTCATGAAGATCCTGCTGCTGTGATTCTTCAGGTCCAGTCCCTTCACAAGCTCCAGCAGATAAAAGATGAGGTAGATGTTGAGGTGGGGCCAACTCAAAGCACTGCATGTGGTCCTGGGTGACAGCTGAGCTGTCAAGCTGGGCCTCCACTGAGACACCCTCCCTCAGGTGAGGGGTGAAGCCAGCCCACATCATCAGCTTCAGCTCTCCCTTGCGAGTGGTGAGGGGTGGGGCAGCTCTCTGGAGTGCTGGGCCAGCTCTCCTAGAGCTGGGGTCATCAGGGCCAGATCTCCCAGGGCCAGCAAAGGGAAGGGGCAGTTCAGATTTCAGCACACATGGTTCAAATGGCCCCAGTAGTAAGACAGACATCAACACAGATCCCAGCTATAGCAGGTCTGTGGGCGCAGACATGGCCCTCAGCAGCAGCTTGGGCCTGGATATCACCATGGCCCCAGGTGGGCAGCTCAGGCCACCCAAATCTGCATGGCCCTTTAACACCCCCACAGGTGACAGCCAAGAGCCCAGGCATCCATGTGATCTTTGGTGGCAACATGGACCACAGATATTAACACAAACCCAGATACGATAGGATCACAGACCCAAAGATGGTCCTTGGCAGCATCCTGGACATGGATATCAGCATGGCCCTCGGGCACCAACATAACCCCAGACCCTAACTGTGGCAGGGCCATGGACCCAGACATGGTCCTCAGAGCTTGCTATTTTTCAGCTAGGCTGGCAGCCAGCAAGCCCCTGGAATTTTCTTGGCTCTACCCCCCCCCCCTTTCACATTGGGGTTACAAACCTGTGTAATCAGACCTGATTTTTTACATGGGTGTATGGACTCAAATGTTCATGTTCATACAGCCCTAGCTCTTGGGGATTACATTTTTAATACATGCCTTTGACACATCCAGATCACAGATTGTATCAACTAATGAACTATTTCACAATATTTTGCAATATGTTGAAAAAAATAGTCCATATGGCTGGGGAAAAGATGCTTATCCATTCATCAGCTGATGGGCATGTAGTCAGTTGTTTTTTACAATATTTTTGAGTTCTTAGAAATAATATGTGGCATGATGTCATATACCTTTAATTCCAGTACTCTAGAGACAGAAAGAGGCAAATCTCTGAGTTTGAGGCCAGTCTGGTGAGTTCCAGGACAACCAGGAAGAGTCAACCTCAAAAAAAAGTAATTAAATATTTAATAAATAAAGTTGCTATGAAAAGTCATGTACAAGTTTTTGTTTGTATGTGTGTTGTTTAATATTGCTTTTTTTTTAAATAAGGTCTAACTGTGTGGTCCTGATTGTCTGGAACTAACTCTGTAGACCAGGCTGGTCTTAGATTCCTAGAGATCCACCTAACTCTGCCTCCCAGGTGCTATTGTTTTGTTTTAATATTCAACTATAGTAGTGTTTTAAAAGTTAAATGAAAAATAAAACACAAATATAAAAGCTCAAAAAAAAAAAAAAAAAAAAAGATGTGCACCACCACACCCAGCCTTATAGACAAGCTTTTGTGTGATCATATCTTCTGTCTTTCATTTTCTTGGGCATGTCCCCTGAAGTGGGACTGCTGGGAAATACTGTAACTCTACATTTAACATTTTTTTAAAATGTATTTATTATGCATACAGTGTTCTGCCTTCAGGCCAGAAGAGGGCGCCAGATCTCATTGTAGATGGTTATGAGCCACCATGTGGTTGCTGGGAATTGAACTCAGACAGTGCTCTTAACCTCTGAGCCATCTCTTCAGCCCCTACATTTAACTTTTGAGGAGCTGCCAGTCTGGTCCCAGAGAGGCTGTACCGAGGCTTGGTTCCCTGGCCACAGTCTCACTGTATGTCAGTCCTTCCTGTTGTCCTTGGTAGGAGCTTCCTGATATAGTCCCCTTTGCATTTCCTGGATGGCTCATGTCACTGATCAGGTTTTATTGTGTTTACCAGCCATTTGTATGTTTCCTCTGGAAAAATATCTGCTCTAATCTGTTGCCCATTTTAAACACGGCTTATTTATCTTTACACATTTTTCACGTGCTCTGATGCTCAGCTTTCATCATATATATGGTTTGCAAATATTTTCTCCCATCCTGTGAGTGGTGCTTCTGTCTTCTTTTTGGTCTCATCTGAAACACCTAACGTTTTTTGTTCTAATGACGTCCAGTTTTCTTCTGCTGCCTGTGATTTTGGTGTCAATGACTGATTTTTCAGGAATACAAACTATTGATCCTCTGTGTCAAAACAATATTGAAAGGCCCGGCTAACTCCTCAGCTCCCTGAGAGGCTGAGGCCTCTGGGCAGCCGGGCTGCAGCCCTGCCTCTCCCTCTCATCCTCTTCCACGCAGCCTCTGCCTGGATCTGGGAGTCGAGCTACAGATGGCTGCTCTTGGTTGTCCACTTGACTATAGTCAACTAGAACCCAAGAGCTGGATGCACCTGTGAGGGTTTTTTTCTTAGCTAAATCATTTTAAAACCGACTTCTAGTCTAGATCTTTTGAGGTAGGAAGATTCTGGGTCTTGCTTTCTGATGGCAGCCTTTGTAAAGAACATGGAAGAAGGAAGCTTCCAACCTTTGTCTGCTTGTTCTCTCTCTTGCTGGTGAGTCCATTCTTCACTGGCATTAGAGCCTACTTCTTCAAGAGTCTGTCATAGACTGAAGACTAGCTGAGACATCCAGCCCTGCCAACTGAACAACTACCGGACTCTTAGACAGCCATGTAGGACTGGCAGGACCACAGCCTGTAAACCCACCCCCTCTGCCAGTGGCCGTGGTAATGGCAGAGGAACAGCAGGTGGCAACTGACTTCAGAGGAAGGAAACAGGAAACAAAACCCTGATGCATGAATCTCAGATAGGCAGGAGAGCCTTGGCCCCAGAATGTTTCTTGTTACTGCTGTGTCTTTGCATGTTTGCTGCAGCCATTTTTCTCTGGTATCTGGCATGGTGTGAAGGGGCGTGGGGAGATCCCCACTGCCTGTAATGTAGTATGATCATCTCTTGCAAATACGCCATTCTAGTGGACACTTTTACCTGTGGAATATTATGCAGATGATTTCCTCCTAAGCTGTACTGTTTAACTGAAGCAATGATTTTATATATAATAGGGTTAGTTTAAGCAGGATTTTGATGATTGAGGATCTTTAATAAATATAGCAAGGGATTATGGTGTTATTTTAGTGGGAAAATGAGCATAGGTAAAGGCTGGATAGAATATTGTCCTGCCTCTGATAAAGCAGAGGATAAAACAAGGAAGTGTCAGTCACACAGCTAGACCACATGAGTTTCTATTGAGGAGCAATATGGATTGTGGCTTAGGTTAGTGATTAAGGAAAACAGTTGAGTTCCAGTAGCCCAACTAGATTAAGTTCTTTTAACCTTAATGTTGGGTGGTGTGTTCACAGGTTTCAGAGTGCATCACAGCTGAAACAAAGCTGGTTTTGTCAAATAGTTTTGAGGTGAAAAACTCAAGAAAAAAATCTAAATTTTTAGAAAGTCACATGGCTGAGAGAGGGGCTCCTTAAGATCACGGAACAAAAACAAAGCAGCCCAATTATTATTAGCTGGCATGTCTTTCTTTTTAGGATGAGATGATTAATTCCTGTGCCCATTTCTGCCCTCAGCTTCCTGATATAAAAACTATTGATGAGTGAGTATATACCCTGAAGATTTAAAATAGAGCTGACTCGTTCTTTTTCATATATAAAAATTTAGATTTGTGATTCTTCTAAGATTTCATATAAGGTTATCTCTAGAGATTAACAACAAAATGATTTGTCCTTTCTTTGTAATCACAAAATACAGCCAGTAAAAAAAACAGTCTGAAAAGAATATCTTGCTTTCTTGCACCCTGTTACTCTATAACAAGTTGCTTAAACATGAATGTATGTGGGTTCTGGGGATAACTTGGTTTTCATCTGTAATATGTACAATGTTTAATCATGTAAGAGATGTGGAAAACATGTTTTTTTGTGTTCATTATTATCATTTACTTGAAAAATACAATGTAACCACATTGTAACTTTTATATTGCTGGAAAGATTTTGCTGATAAATATATATAAGCTGCATGGGAAAAAATAAAGTGAGTTAAAAGGAAACCATCAAGAACAAAAGAAATAAAACACCAGGATAGGTGTAGAGGAAAAATAAGAAGAATAAAAAGGAGCAGTCAGGATATCATCAAGAGTGTGCACTTTTTCCCTTACTTGCTCAGATAAAAAGTCAGTTCTCCTACTCCAGGGGGTCCCCATCAAGGCCTGTGCTTTGGAAGTTGGTCCTCATGGTATGGTAGGTACCCCTCTCTAACTATAGGTTCATTCTATCAGTTCTGTTCCTCTAGAGAACCCTGACTAACACAAGTTCCTGGAAACTGAATGTTAGCTACTCATGTTTCCTACAGACCTGAGGTCAGACCTCTTCCTCGTGGTTTTACAGCCTACCCTTACATAACCTTTTTCTAGCTTCATTTCTCTGCATATCCTCCTTAGATTGAACCATGCTGGACCAGTTCTTATTTCTCAGATCTCTCTAGCTTCTGGGCCTTTGCATTTGCAGTTTCTTCCTCCTTTATACTCTCAATTTCACCCATTTCTTTCCTAAGACAAAGATTACTCTCACTCTCTCTCTCTCTCTCTCTCTCTCTCT
>PVIH01024502.1:0-22612 GCA_004025045.1 Sigmodon hispidus | reverse complement strand
ACTTCGCTCAGGAGGATATTCTCCAAATCCATCCATTTGCCTGTGAATTTTAGAATATCATTTTTCCTTACTGCTGAGTAGTATTCCATTGTGTAGATGTACCACAGTTTGTTAATCCATTCTTCAGTTGAGGGACATCTAGGTTGTTTCCAGGTTCTTGCTATTACAAATAATGCTGCTATGAACATAGTTGAGCTAAAAGCTTTGGAGTGTGAATGTGGAAAAGCTGGATTTCAACACATGAAAGACAGAGAGGATGGAACAAATTCCATCCAGAATCAATGCTGTGATTGCTATTGGGCCCCAGGCTTTATTATGAGAATCTATTTGGTATTATTTCACAAACTAAGGAAGTCATTGACAACTACTTCTCATCCCATGGTCTGTCAGGGAAGACAAAGTATGGAAAAGAGCTGTTGAGACAAGGAAGCAAGCCCAAGATTTTCCAAGATAGACCTACCTGTAAACTTGATATTCACACCTTATCATGTTTTTAATCCTGGGCTGCAGGTATAGAATATGAATTGTTAACTTGATCCGTGCCAATCTTCTGTTAATGACTCTGAAACTACCTAACAACTCCTGAGATTAGCTTGGCAAGTCCCCTGGGAAAATTCCAATGTTATCACTTGAAAAGAGATTCCCCTACTAAATCCTTAGAAAATCAGTATGATTTATCTCATTTCCTAAAATACTTTTGGAAAGACAATTTGTCAGATGTACCCAAACTAGTACACTAAAAGATAAGTGAAATACCACAAAGAATGAGTAAAAATGCCTTTTAAAAGGAAAGAACACTAAGGGTTCTGACAAGTCAAAAGAAATTTTTTTCTCTTAAAGTTACATATTATACATATAAGCATGTATACACACAGGGAGAGTTAAAATGAAATTTTCATATCTAAGCTAATAATGCTCCCCCAGTAGCCCCAGACTATCTAACTAAAACCCTAACACCAGGTATGAGAAGCCCTCTTTTGGGACAGGGTTTTTCAAGAGAGTCCCAAAATATTATAGTCTACTGTTATAGAACTAGCCTGCCTTCCAGATGTTGAAGGCACATTTCTATTGCTAAAGACATTAAATACTTTGGTCCTGGATTCAAAGAATATGACCCGGAAGCCAGAGGATCTGTGCTGCAACCTTAACACACACCTTCAGAGCTGGCTTTCAGAGGCCTAGCAGCTGCCATGCAGAATGCCAAAGGAGGGATATCACCAATAGTCTTACTCCTACAATACTTATGAACCAGAACACTGACCAGCAGGGCATGACATTTCAAGAGCAAAATATTATGGGATGGATACAGAAAAATGAAAAGGAGGCATTAAGTTGGAGAGAGAGAATGATGGGGTCCATGGCAAGAATGGTAGGAAAGGAAGAGAAGGGTATAACTGAACAGAATTTATATTGACTTCTTCACTGTTTTGTTTATTGTATTACCTATGAGACAGTGTTCCATGTAGCTAGGCTTGGCCTAAACTAGCTATGTTACTGAGGCTGGGCTTAAAATTCTGATTCTCTGCCTTCAGAGTACTGAAGTTTTAAGTGTTCACCATCAAATCTACCTGAAAGCCTCAGGCATGGAAATTGTCTGTTTCTCCAACTTGTCTCTATAAATATTATCCTTAAAAACTTAAGGTAAAAAGGTGTCACCTAATATGTATTTTGTATACAGTTTATATACATATATATGTATAAAGTAATATATTGCTTATATATTTATACATAGTAAATGTAAAAAATATGTACAAGTATACATGCAAATATACTTTGAATGTGAGGAAAATTTTTTTTCTTCTCATTGGTAGATAAAACCTTTCAATTTGTTCCTATATATTCACAAGCAAATAACTTCTGTTAAAAGTTGTAGGGCTTTTCTAAGCAATTCCATAATGGGTATATCTAATTAAATCCAATTCTAACACTTTCTATGTGGTGACAATGTCAGGTCCTACATACTGAAGGTCCATTTTCCAAAATTGTGGTCATCTAATATACATCAGACACGAATAGCAAACCATAGGCTCTTTTGCAGTGCTCCTTCTGATCAACCATCGGCAAATTTAGATTCCCCGCAACAACTTCACTGGATTGGATTAATTTTCTTGAAAAATGCATGGAACTTGGGCCCATAAACTGACTAATTTAATATAAATGGTTATATAAACCAAAGATAAATGAAGGAAATGCATGCACTGGGTATCTTGGAAGGGACACCGAGCTTTCACTTTCTGGCACACCACCTACCAGAACTTTCATGTGTTCAGCTATCCAGTTGCACAACCCCTGTTCCCTTGAGCTTTGTGAGGCCTCTGTTGCCTTAGTATAATTGCTAGTAGATAAGGTAGGGGATCACAGCATGGTAAGTATGTACATTCTATCTCATCCCCTTAACCTCCCTCCCCAGCCTCCTCCTTCTTTTTCTCCCTTCTTCTCTTCTGATTGCCTTTTAATATTTTTTTTAAGACAATGACTTGTTTAATCAAAGCAAGTATCAAATTCACCATGTAGCATTTACCCAAAGATGGCCTTGAACTCCTGATGCTCTTTCTGTCACCTCTTGAGTGTAACGTACATGTATAAACCACCATGCCTGGTTCCATGCCTTCTGATTCTTTTTGGTCTCTCTGCAAAGAACTCTTTTTTCCCCTTACTATATGCAAAGAGTCTTACAAATGCTATCCGCTAGGACAGCTCATATAAATGTCTTTATATGTAGCTAGCACAAGGTTCATTTCTATCACTTGAGTTGGTAAAAAGTTATAGTTGTAAATATATACATTAAAACCCAGTTCTTATGTATCATAGCATTACAGTAAACAGAGGCAATACTGAATATTACTATGAGAACCATGGGGCAATGGGGTCTGTGTTATTTGGAAAATTTTAGAAAAGATTTCATATCTACTCTTGGTAAAATATTTAAATTTTGTATGTTCATAAATTATTTATACAATTTATACTGATAAGAACTCAAAAGCAAAAGTGTTAATAGTGAGAACAGACTAGCCTGTTACATTGAAAAGGCACTCAAAAGTATTTTCCCAAGGCAATTCAGAATACTAGTCAGTTATAATTTTACTTTCTCAGAATCTACCATGACCTTGAAGTTCAAATTATGGAAAATATCATTGATTAGCATATATGCCACTCCTGTTTAGTTTTAAACCAGAGCACCTACAAGCAGATGATGCATTGTGGGATAAAGACATGCTTTGACTATTAAAGTTTTTAGACACTGGAGGGTTGAGATTCATTTCTGAGCTCTCTCTGACCCTGCTCCTTGGCAGATGAGAACTTAACTGTCCTTAGATAACTTAATTCCATAAAGGCAGTAACGAGGCTTCCGGCAGAGTCCTCTGAACACTTAGTAGAGAAAAAGCCTCCTGTGCTCCCTTCATACCCAGACAGTTCAAGTAGGGCTAGTTCAGCTCTGGTGTGTGGTCTACAACGATCAAGTCTCTAGGCATGAGACTGCTTGATTCTGGGATTATGTCCAGGTCCTCAAGTGAATGAGCAGTGGCTTAGATCATTTTGTTTCCTTTTACTTTTTTATGAAGCATACTAAAATAGAATATTCCAGAATGTCATAAGATTGAGACCATTTTAAAAAGGTCCCAAGACTAATACCTGATGAAGATATAAAGGAACAAAGTAGTGGCCACACAGTGGATGTATTCTGAGCAAAAGGATAGAAATGAAAGTAGGCACATGCTAGAGGAAAAGGGAGATCTATATTCAGATTTTTAAAGTAGTCTGTTGAACAATCTGTATCTGTATTTGGAGATGGAATACTACTACATCCAGGAAAGTGGCAGTGTTACAAACACAACAGTGGAAAGGAAAACAGTGGAATGACCTTAAAACAGGGAGGAAACTCAAGTGGAGATGCTTCAGGTCACTGTGACTTGATGTTTAGGTCTATAACTAACTGCTTCTTCTGTAACAACTTGTATGAAGTAATTTTCCTGTTGAAACACATAATCTTACACATTCTCTTTTCTGTAATGTGGTCTTCAGACTTCTGAGCAAAGAAGAAGCAAGAGCATGAGCAGGAGTTGGAAAAAGGAGAACAAGGAAGAGGATCAGTTCCGAAATTTATTCTGTTATTCAACTGTATACTTGAATTGGCAACCAAAACAGTGTTCCTTGAATTATTTCATCAGGTAAAAGAAAAGACAACACAAAAAGATATAGATGAAATGGGAACCTATGCAAATGTGTAATATGTACAACTTGTGTAAGACAAGTCAAGGTGGTACAATAATTATCATGTCAAATATAGCATTTGGTTTGTCTACAAAACATTTATTTCTAAAACTATTCCTATGAGATTAGTGTGATTTATTGACCTCAACAAATGGAGAAATGGAAAAGTCATGGGTGGTAGTTTGAATGTAACTGGCCCCCATAATCTCATAAGGAGTTGCATTATTAGGTGTGGCTTTGTTGTAGTAGATATGGCATTGTTAGAGGAAGTATGTCACTGTGGGGTTAGTCTTTAAGGTTTCTATGCTCAGGATACTGCCCAGTGTCTCAGTTGACTTTATGTTGCCTGTAAGATGTAGGACTCCCAGCTAAGACACCTGTACAGCACCATGCTCTCTGCCATGATAATAATGGACTGAACCTCTGAAACTGTAAGATTAACTCCAATTAAATGTTTTCCCTTAAAAGAGATGCTGAGACTAATCTCAGGTGATGTACTATAGTGAAATGTCTGGGGACTAAAAAATTCCAGCATTAAGAAGAAAACTCTAGATATACCCTCTTTGTAACTCACAGTGGAGGGGAAGAAAGAAAATGACAGAATTAAAGATTAGACCATAGGACTTCTCTGCAGAGGACTGAGCATGCACTGATCTGTACATATAACAATATGCCATTTGGAGTAATTTTATTTCTATATTTACTTAGCAGAATAGAAATAGTAGGTTCTCCTCTGGACCTGTGATATTTATATAACCTAAGGTTCATGGATGGCCTCATTAACAAAGTATATTTGGGTTTTGTCTTATCTTATGAAGTAGGCCTTAAATATATATTCTTTAATTGGCTGGTTACACTCTTTAACAGCTGTATCACTTGTGACTGGGTGTGTCTTTCAGGTAGGTTGCTATTTTAGATAACAGTTCACAGCTGGGTTTGATTTTGTACTGCTTTGTCCTCTGGTAGCCTGTAGAGAATCTTCTAGCACTGGGAACACTGGTCAGTACTGGTGAAGCTTCAAGATGAATGGCAGCTAGATTTCTCCATGATCTATGTAACACGTATGTGGTGTTCTCAGCAACAGGGTCTCACAGTCATGTGAGGAGTAACAAAAAACACTGAAAATAGTTTGTGGTATTTGGGAAGTTTAGGAGACCACTTTGGCCAAATACTCAAAAGATGTAATCCATTCATTGGATTTGATAGAAAAGTTTGCCTTAGTCCATGCTAGGGAATGTCTACCTAAGGACAGTAGCTATACTTTTATATTTTGTTTCATTGCTGACTCTCACACAGTGCCCAATGAATAGTGGGCATTTAGTATATAAATATTTCTTGAAGTAAATAAAAGATGAAAGAGAAATAGAGACAGATTGGCTTCAAATGGAGAAAACACGTAGGAAACTTATGTGTGGGATATGCTTTGTAATGAAGTAGTGTACTGTAACCTAAGCTTTGGGATGCATTCCATATTCAAGCAGTCATGAAATGAAAAAGGAAAGGCAGTGAATTACAAATGGGTCACCTTCAGTGTGAGTAGGAGAGACTGTGAGTCATTCAACCCCAGCTGTAGAAAGCACTGACAGGTTGGTGGAGGTAAGATATAAACCAAACCACCCTTGACTTCTCATCCTAGATCAGCTTCGTCTATGGTGTTAGGATAACATGGAGGGAAGAGTGATTAGGAGTGGAGTGAAAAAGATTCTTCAGACAAGTTGTATTAGGTATAAATGAACATAGTTTAAGGGTCAGAATGAAAGGGGCCTTTAGTTAATGGCTGAGATCTGTGATAGCAACAAAGGAAGAGAAACCATTCCATGGGAAAGGAGAATCAAATGCGGAAGGAATCTCATATGGTAAGAACACAGGCAGCACAGGCTCAAGTGTTTGACCCAAGTGGCTGACATAGGCTTATTTAATTTATTAACTTGGGAAATGTACAAGATTGTGTTTGCTCATCCTGATACCTATTACAGAGCACATACACCAGCACTCTTTGTGTGTGTGTGTATATATATATATATGTATATATATATATACATATACACATATATATAACTTATATGCCAGACTATGAGGGTAATTCAGTGTCTTTATTTTTGATTATTGATAATAGATATACAAAAAGATGGTTGTTGTTTGTCATGAACATCATGATTGTGTGACAGCTAAAAACTGGGGGACAGAAAATCTCAATGCAGTTGTTATTTTAATAACTCTGGAGTGAAAGTATACAGAATATGAAATGAACCTTCATTACATTTGAATTAATTTTGAAATATGACTTAAAAATATCATTTCCTAAAATATGAAAAGAAGTGTGTTGATGGGGATACAACAAAAGAGAGCTTTTTAAAAATCAGGGTGCAGAGCCTGAGTGGAGGGTGGGGTAAGCAAACCCATAGTATGTTAGCCCAGGCGCTCTGAAGGTTTATTGAGTACACATGTGTAAGTAGAAAATTCTTCTTCTATGCAAGTTATTCCTGCCAAAAGCTTGCCCTTTTAAAAACCTGAACAATGAGTGTTCTCTGCCAAACCTCATCACAGAGAAGTCTAAGACAACAATCCCCACAGCGCTGCAAAATGTGAGTTGAGCCAAAGACAGGGAGATGATATTTGCTCATCTGTATATCTGGCCTCGGTGCTTTTGAACAGCTACTTTACAGGTGATAAAAGCCTCAACTTCAAACAGAACACAAACTTCTTCATTTGAATTGACTTCGCAGTTTAAGATGTAAATTATGTGTCACATTTTTTTTTTTTTTTTTTTTAACAAGGATAGCTTTGAATCCAAAAGAGTCTGGATACTTTTACTCTCTACTTACCTGCACTAAACACAGTTTATAATTATTGACTAAGTTAGAATATGGAAATATAACAAAAAAGTAGATAGAAGTAGATAGATGTGGTCAATATCAACTTTACATTCAAAAATATGTCAAGGACAAAATTGATAATTCTACAATTGTATTAACATTTAGACAATTTGTCTTCTATTATATAAACACAAATTTCAAGTAGATAATATTTGAAATGATTATTTTTATTTATAAGAATATTTGTAAAAAATATAAATTGCGTTGTAATTAAGTATTCAAACAGCATTGATTACTTGAAAATATGTTGATAGGAGATAAGAAAAAAACAACATGGTGATTTATCCAAAATATGAATCAAACATGTCTCCATTATTGAAATTAGACAATTAGGAAGTTTCCATCAGAATACTGTATTTTTTATTTCCCATTATGACTGAGGTAAGTTATCATAGGTCTAACAACTTTTGTTCATTTGGTTTCTTAGGACATGGTCTCAACTGGCCTTGAATCTACTATTTAGAATAGTTTGGCCTTGAACTCCTGATCCTCCTGCTGCTGAGACAGGATTCCAGGCATGTCCAATCATGGATCAAGATCAAATATTAGAAAGTTTTATTTCTTTTACAAAATAAAATTCCTGAATCTAAAATTTCAATGAAAGTCCAAATCATGTAGTCATTTGACTTCAATCTTTTCCACACGTTTCAGTATTGTGTAATACAGGGGGCTGTCAGCAGAGGTGGGATATTATTCATGTATCCTGCAACCAGGTCAGCAGACCTTTCCCAGAATTGACTCATGTAAACTAAAACCAGAGGAAGAGGAATAAAAAAGAAATGCTAAATTTTCAACTATTGCCAAGGTCAAACACAGGTTCAAGGGAGACTAACCAGGCTATCACTAAACAATTGTAAATGTGAAGTAACAGAGAAGAGGGAAACAAAAGAAATGCCAAAATAACAGGGAGGGGCTTCTGGCTCAACTGTAAAGGGAGCTTCCTGCCAAACAATAACTCAGGTTTGTGTCTGTCTGTTTGCTGTTGTTCATTTACTTGCTTGTGATTCTAGAGATTGAATATATGACCTCACACATGCCAGGCAAGTACTTTGTATTCTATTTGAAACAGGATCTTGTGAGTAAGACTCCAAGACCAGCTTCAAGATTTGCTGTCCCCCTACCTTAACCTTTCAAATGCTGAGATTACAGGAATGTTCCACCACACTTGACAATTAGGTTTGAAAACACAGAAAGTTCTTCAAAATACACATTAAATCAAAACTCAAAGCAATAGCAAAAAATAAAATGTATCAAATTTAGACAAAAACTTTCTGTGAAATGAAATTTTATATATGAAATGTAGAAAAGAAATAAAGATTAAAAGGAACACTTATATTTAGAGGCATGTGTGAATGTATACATGCATGTATATATGTGTGAATGTATAATATAGGCTTGTGTAATATGCAAATACATAAAATATATACATGTGAGTACTCATACATATATATGTATGATAAACATAATTGATCCAATATCAGGTGACAGCCCTCTTTGCTGTCAACTATACATCAGCAGAAATACAAATATGCTTCAGCTTCTAGAAAGTTTTATGGAAGGTAGAAATTCCTTAGGAATCCTTCAAGATTCAACATAGTCATGAATAGTTATTACACATAGAGAATTTGATAGATAATAATCTTTAAAGTATTTGACAGAGTGGGCTCCCTTAGGTCAAAAAAGAGAGAAAACTCTAAGCATTCATTCAGTTGCTTTGATAAGAATTTTAGAAGGCTAACCTTTATCAAGAATTGAAGACATCTGGGAATGATGATGAATCTCAGCGATGTCAGCAAGCAGCAGAAATACAAAGAAAAAGCACTTATGCCTTTAACTATTTAAGATTGGTTCATTGATTGCTAACATAGTTTTATTTCCATGACAAACTACAATAATGTGATTTAGAAAATTTTGAGAATTCAGTATTTTATCTTACATTGAAAGATAAATAATTATAAGAATATCTAATTCATTGTATTAGTCTTTATGATGATAAGGTTTATTATCTTTATTATTAACAGAAGAAACTAGCAGCATTAATAAAATACACAAATTAGAGAAATTAATCAAACATTCAGTCAAAAGATCTGGAAACCTGAGATATCTCTCAGCCATTAGTAGTACTTTATTGTCTTCCAGAGGACCTAGGTTTAATTTCTGGTACCTGCATGACACTTCATAACTATGTGTAACTGCAGGAGAACTGACTGCTTTGGTACACATATGACACCTGCACAAGAAGTATATAACAGATATATTTATAGCAAAACTCCCATACACATCACAGGCTCAGAGAGAGAGAGAGAGAGAGAGAGAGAGAGAGAGAGATTTTTAACTCTGATGGCCATAGAATGGTTCACCTTCAGTATGATTTCTCAATGCATGCTTTAAACATAATGCTTTAGAAGAGTTTCAATATTGGGACCATGGGACCTTGGGACCACCTGCCGGGTTGTGGAGAAGAGAGAATGACCTGATGTGGTGGTAGGGGGTAGGGACCTTGAATAAGGATATACAAGGATAGAAAGTGTAACTTCTTTATTCATAATAATAAAAAAAGAAGAAAAAGAAGAGTTTTTGATTTCTAGAAACACTCAGAAAATAGAGCAATTTCCCTAAAATTTACACCAGCTTTATACACTATATTTTACATTGGTATGGATATTTGCTATAGCTAATAAACCACTAAGGAAATATCAGTCATAGAGTTCTAACTTTTTATGAGATGTCTATCATTCATTTTTATTATACTGTTTAGTTTGTAGCCATGTCTCAAACTTTCCTAGTTGATGCCATTGATAAGTATGAAGATTTTTAAATATCCACCAGTGTAATTTGTCTCAGGCTTTCCCTTTGGCTATCATGGAATTATACATTTTTTTTAAAAAAGGTTCAATTTAAAGTATGCCGATGAAAACCATTCACACCTCAAGTTTATTATGTATCTCTTTCTCACCTTAGTACAGAAATTACTCAAAATTCTTTTGTGCAGGGAACTTAATTTTTCCCTTTGTTTCTTATTTGATAAAATTGTTAATACTAATACAGTTTCATGGATATTTATTTTATACATGTTTCATAACCATTAATGTAGTTTTTGTTTTTCATATTATTTGAACTTTGATCATTGAGAGTTCTAACCTTGGGTTCCTGTATCTTTTTGGCATATAGATATCATTTATGTGTGCACATACATGTGTGTAGGTATGAGTGTGTTTTCACACACATGTGTGAGCATGTGTGTTTGTGTGTGTGAATGTGTGTGAGTATGAACATGCATTTCAGTAAGCATGCACATGTGTGTATGTGTGTGTGGTTGTGTGTGTGAACATGTGCCTATGAGTGTATATATGTATACAGGTGTGTGAATGAGTGTGCAAGCATATATTTTTGAAAATTTGTTTATGTGTATATCTGTGAGTTTGTGTATGCATGCATATGTGTATGTATATGTGGTGTGTGTGTGAGGGAGTTTTTGAGTTTGTATGTGTGAGTTTGTGTGTGCATGCATGTGTGTATGTATATGTGGGGTGTTTGTTTGTGAAAGTTTGTGGGTGTGTAAGTATGTATGTGTCTGTAAGTTTCTGTGTGCATATACATGTGTATGTACATGAGGGGTGTGTGAGTTGTGTTGCTTAGTGCTTTTTTATTTTCTGACATTAAAAGGATGTGCTAGAATCAGCCATTTCTATGAGAAATCTGGGTTTATTTCTATGAGAAATCTGGGTTTTCTATATTGAAGATTGATATTAGAAAAAAGATATGATTGATACTTGTTAAATATAAAACTTAACTTTAATATAAACTAACTTCTGATATAATAATTAGCACATATCCAAAGGTAATCTTTGGATTTAGCAGATTCATGAAAGAATGATCACTGAGCTTCCTACATTGTGATTTTAAGAATTTATTAAATTAGGATTGATAATTCTTAACCATTTCTGTCACAAAAGAGTCAAAATAAAAATTTTAGAAATCTCCTAAAACTATACACATTATTTTCATAAGGAAACTTGAACTAGTATCATTTATACTCATCTGGATATTAGTATCATAGGAGAATTTGGATCCCCAACTGTCTGTCTTTGAAAAAAAGTATTTTGTCCCCACAACTAACTGTGCTACCATTAATAAGAATGCTATTCCTTTTAAATTAATTTTAATCCCTTATAGAACACTTGTTACTTCTGTAGATTAAGCACTTTATGTATGAGAACAAAATATCACCTATGAATATTAAGAATAGGGAATAATAAGAAATAGCAAACATCAGAATATTTGAATATATAGCATATATAGACTATGTATATGATAAGAATTAAAAAAAAAACAGAAAAATCTTATGCTACTTTTACATATGTCATAGAAGGCTGGATTATGTAGATTTAATTTTAGATCATTCTATCATCAGGCATGGGTTCAACTGTGCCTTTTGAATATTTGAGAATTGCATACATGAGTAGTCTATTTATATCATTTGCACTTTTTCTTCTCCTGACTCCATCTCCTTCCTATCTCCATTACCTCTCACACTAGTGACCTCTTCTTTAATTAATGCTACACATCTATACATGCATGCATATAGTCACACATGCAGGCTATTGAGTCCCTTTAGGACTGCTTGTGAACATACATGCTTGCTCAGCAGTAGTTGGTTGCCTACAGCTCGTCCTCTAGGAACAGGCACTCAAGAAAGTCTCCCAGTGTTCATTGGCTGGTCATCTAGTATTGTTATCACACTGGTCTTGTTTAGGCAACAGTATTTTTGAGATTTTATGAGTACAACATGTAAGGGACTTTAAGAAATGAACTTAGCAGGAGGGTTAGGGTTAGGCCTTTGGCTACTCTTGTCTACTGAATAAATTATTAAATTAAACGGACCATTTCTAATGAACATGTCATGAAAATGTTAATCCTTCTAGATGAATGACCAAACATCATTCAACTTCTATTTTTCTCCAAATAATGGAGCTGTTTTAAACAATCTGCAGATATATTACTACTTCTTACATTAATGATCACTGGAAAGCTCTCCTTTTGAGACAAATCGATAGCCCACATCCATAAAAACATAATGGAAACTTAGCCCAGCAACTTAATCAAAATAGTAAATGAATGCTGGACCATGAGATGCTGCTAATCCTGGGAGGTATCTACTAAGATGCCTAGTGATTTCTGCAAACTGTATGCCAGCTGTGTCCATGCAGTGAACCAAATGAAAGATAAGAACTGGGCATCATAAAGGATTCTGCCTTAATTTAGGTACAACTACAGATAAAGTATGCCCCAAGTGTAGAAAACAAGATACAAATGCAATACAATTTAGTGATTCAAGTTCAAAGTTCAAACCTATGGCACTGTGTTGGCCTGTCAGGCATTCTTTCTCTGCCATTGTCATTGCATACTGACTTTCCTAATACTAAAAATGATCTTCACTCTGACATGTAACAGCCCTGCCCATACAAAATAAAATACAATAATAACCATAGTAACTAGTTTATCTTTGCAAAACTTTTTCCTACAAAATGAAGAACAAATTCATGAGGTAAAATTTGCCTGTGAAGGTAGTTCTTTGAAAGGGAAATCCAAGCAATTATTTTTTCTATCATTTCACCTGAAGTTTCTACTCATGTTGATCAGTTTCCTGATAGTCTCAAAACATTTTCCCTGACAAACATTTCTTCCCAGACTTCTCCCTCAGGAAGACAGCAAGAGGCAGCCTAGAGCCTATCTTTCACCCTCCTTTCTACTGAGCAGTAGACACTCAAGATGGTAGATCATTGACCCATCTGTGAAGGTTCCTGGTGAGTTCTAGGTCCTGGGACAGGGATACCTGTCATCAAAACAGATATTCTCAACTTCAGACTTGCCGTTGGACAAGGATACTTCATTTTTCCTTGTAAAAACATGGTTAAAGCCACCATAATTTCTAGAATATGCTATGTGTATAAGGTTGGGATTTTAATATTCTAAACATGATAGATCTATAGATGAGTTGTTCTGTTCTCATCATCAAGCAGCTTCTTTAGAGTTCTTCACATCTAAATGGCCCTCTATACAGAGCTTGGAAAAGACTTGCCTTTAAGTACAATCATAGGAGGCTATTTGGTTTTCACAAAGGAGATCCACCCATGACCAAAAAAATGGAATGTATATTTGTTTACATAAATCATCATTTTGACTCATTGTCGCCTCTAAAATGAACAGAGTAAGAATTTAGTATATCCTCCTATTGATGTAACTCTTAAAAGTATGCTTATTTCTTAACAACATAAAAGCCAAATGGAACAGTATTTATTTTTCTTTTTAATCATCAAGAGACCATTTACACAATAATAAGAATATTAAAAACATTATACAGAGCACATGGACACAATGGATATTTGATAAATGTCACTTCCCTGCTACAGTAATTTTCCATTTCATAAGTGGGTAAATTCCATGTGAAATTTTGGCCGTCCAAATCAGTCCCATTTCATTGTCTCTCAGCTACCTCTTGATCCTCTCCTTATCTCATCGCACATCCTTTCCTGGCTGTTCTTTTTAAGGACCAAGGTCTTCTCCCATCTCTTGACCCCAGCCAGGTCATCACTTTCAGTGAAAGCCCCCCTAGCCAGGACTCCAGGACTCGAGAGTAAAGCAACTGCTGGCTATGGATGGTCATCTTCAATTTTGATACTTCCTGAACATCTTCTGGCTTTAGAAAGAGGAAGAACGAATGGCTTCCAGACCCTCCCTTCCGTATTCTTCACATTTTTCTTTACACATGCCAAATGGAGAAGGCTCTGATTGCCTTTGCCCTGGCAGTTGTCATGGGTTACACAAAAGCAGCAAAGATCCAGGATGTGTGTGTGTGTGTGGGGGGGGTGTCTCTTATCATGTAAACTCCTTTCTCCACCCTGAGTTATTCATCTTCCAAATGTTTGCACACATATTCAAGGTAACCCTTTTCCTTGAGACTTGAGACTTTAGGTGCTTTCTTGATCCTGGCACTTGCTGCTTCTTTTTCTGGTGGAAATAGAAATTCCTAGCCGGTGTGTGTGTGTGTGTGTGGGGGGGGTGATGCAAAGGGTTTAGGTAGAGAAAGAAGAGTCCATGTAGGGAAACTGCATTTTGTTTAGAGTTTGACACTAAATGGTGAAAAATTTGCTAATTTAACTCCGACATTCTTAATACCTAATGGCTGAGGTCAGCAGCCCCAGTTGCCAGGCATGCGTCTGCAGTCCAGTCCCCACATTCCAGATAGCCCTGCCAGAGCGCAGGGTGTCTCCTCCTCCTGTCAAGTCCCTCTAAATGCCTGGACTCAAGCAAAGCAATTCAACCAAAGAGGCTGAGCACAAGTCATCAGCAAAGCAATACTGGTTCAGAAAACAGCCTCCTGAACTGCCAGAGAGATTGGCTAATCTGAGCAAGCCTAGATGGTGCCCTCGGGGGATGAATGCCCAGTAGGGGTCATGTCTGGGGCCACAGAGGCTTCCCTGCCTGTAGAACAATTTTAACCTCATTTCACAGCCAGCAAGTTTAGCGACTTGTATCTGGCTTCAGATTCTCCTACCCCACCCCTCCGTAGCAAGAGGGATGCGCGCTTCCAACAGACCTTCAGTCTGGATTTCTTTGAAAGAAAAGAAAGCATTGTGTATCTCTTTCTTAAAGTGTCACAACCAAAACAACCCAGCTTGCTCTCATCTTCTGTGCCCCTAGGCTAAAAGAAAAGGGGCGAACTGGGCGCAGTTGTACTTTGCTTAATTCATCCGGGACCGCCCCTACCCACGCGGCTCCGAATGAACCTGTAGTACTGGGGAGTGGGAAACATGTCCCTAAGTTTCTTTGACTGTCCAGCCTAGGGAGGGGACACGGGAGGAAGTATCCAGGAAGAGGACAAATTTCTCGGGCACAGCGCCCCAGGAAGCAAACTTTCAGCGGTGGGGCTGGCTGAGTTTCGAAGCGAGGCAGTCCCGAAGCCCAGCGGCGTGGTGGCACAGCTCCCCAGTTGTCGCACTATCTCCCCATTCAGCCCCGCGGCGCAATTGCTCCCGGTGCGCTCTCTCGTGCCTTCTTACACTGGGCACAGGTCCCCACATCCCAGGCTCTGAGGGTTGCCGCTTAGGATCCACAGTCACTCTCACATTCCCCATCCCCGTTTACCATTAAGTCGCCAGAGCACCCTCCCACCGGAGTAGCAGGTGACCTGGAACCCAGACTTACCTTACTACTGGCAGCTCCTGTCGCTTTTCCCTTCCCTCCAACGCTGTTTCAGAAAAGAGGAAGGGACAGCCAGGGAAGGCCGAGAGGACCGGGTCCCAGGGCACAGGAGCGAGTTCTTGGGAGCCGCAGCCCAGGCTGAACCGCAGAGCGCGGGCGGCCGGGGCGCAGCGGAGGCGGCGGCGAGCGCCGGGCGGGAAGGCAGGGGGCGCTGCTGTTCCCGGAGCGTCTCTCCGCGTGGACAGCGACCCACCAGTTGGCGCTTTGGCCAGGGGCAGTGGCGAGGAAAGGCACGCTCCAAGCAGGAGGGCGGCTTTTAAGTTTGTGGTGTGACCGCAGCAGCTGTCCTGGGAGAGACTCCGTCTTTCTAAAAAGGGGATGCTCAAAACGCCAGGGATTACCTCTCCCTCCAATCTCCTCCCCCAGCCCAGGGCCCCTTCCGATGTGCTGGCAATCCCTCCAGAGCTCGCAGGCCTTCCCTGTCTGCGCCAGGCAGTCCAGGGTTGGTTTGGAGGTAGTTCCGGCCGGATCTGTAAGTGTTGGGGGAGGATGGAGTATTCTGTCAGTCAATAAAACAGCCTGTGTCGTCTCAGTGTGGGTCTGGGTGATTTAGAGAGCCGTATATTCCCTTCTCTTTTAGAAAGTACCCCAAGGACTTCAGGCAGAAACAAGGGCAGCAGCTGACCACAAATGCCACCCTAAAAATTCCAATCACCTGGGAAGGATACAGGTGTTTCTTGTAAAACTCTGATCAACATCTAGTGCCTGGGATAGGTTGAGCAAATGAGTCTTCCTCAGTGACTCCTGAAGTACCAGATCGAAACTTTGCAACATGGGGTCTACACCTTTTCCTCAGCTGTCCCAAGGCGGGGGTGCTGCTCCCCTTCTCCGTTCTTTTGTACTTTCTTTGCAAACAATGATTACACAAGAATAATTTGGAGGAATACGAGCACAAACCTTGAACATGTGTTTTGTGGAAACCACACCCCACGCCCAATTTAGAGGTGAAATGCTAAGAAAATCATGTATGCATAGTTTATGCTGACAAATGTCTTATAAAGCAGAGGCTAGTGTAGAATCATACATAAGGACGAGGGAAGAGCCTGTACAAATGATTCTTGTAGACATCGACATGGAAAATCCTACCATGAATTGAATTCCACTTCCAACCATGACCTTAGTTGCCACATATAAATCCCTTGAAGTAGTCCCATAGAAACCAAATAGCCAGCGGTTCCAGCCTATGTACTGAGTTTAAATATAGGCACTGCAAGTCTTCTGTGCAGCCTTAGCAAATGACAAGGAGTCTGTTTGTTAGCTGGGGACGTCAGAAGACAAGAGCAATGTGTTGGAAGAAATGAAGGGCATGAAAGGAAACTCTTAATTCAACCTCCTACCAGCAGGAGAAAAAAAAACAGGGACCACAGAATCTGAGTCACTTCACATTGTAGGTGGCTAGTGGCAGAGTTTGCCTAATGAGGGGCTTGGGTTTCCTAACTCTGACCAAGGTTCTGTACTGTGTCCCATGCTGCCTGTCTCTATAACTTTGATTTTGCCTATCACCAGCCAACCCCATAATTTTTCCTTTGCATATAGGAAAATTGAATTCTTCACAGACTATTTCAACCCATAGTAACATCTTTCTGAAATTCCTTGTCAATGTGCCATTCCTTTCATAATTAACCATAATGTTAGCATGTTTCTTACATTAGCCTCGAGTTTTGTATTATTTTATTTGTTTACATCATTAACTAATCATCAAAACTCTAACCTACTTGTATGGACCCAATACATTTCTATAATGCCCCTGCCAACATAGCTGTGTTTTTCACTTTGAGCATGCATACTAAGTCGATCTCGAATTAAGAATTATTAATTAATTAATTAATGTTTTGATTTGTTGGCTGAAGTATCATGTGTAACTAGAACTGTTGTTGAGTCTGAATCTCTCCCTTTCTCTCCTATCTAAGTCATTACACTTACACTAAAGGACACTTCCTCATTGCTATCATTTCTACTCTTTCCACAAAGCCACTCCAGCATTAATCACTCCCTCCTGTTTTCCTAAAGCACTTTGACTTTAGTATTATTAGAAACTCTTTTCATGTTATATCATAATTAGTTAGGCATGTGTCTGTATGTAATACAGTGTGGCAGCTGTTTGTGTGTTATTACCCTAGACCTCAATACAATGCCCACGAATTAGCACTGAACTGTTTTAGTTTGAAGTAGTTCAAATTTAGGTTGAACTTGCTAGAGCCTCTTGAATGGGACATGGTTTCTGTGCTTTCTTTTTTAATTACTCTGAGCACGAAGCTAGCAGAAGTGACTGCAGAGTTGCAATTTGTGATGAATGTCTTCAACTGTGTAGCTTACTAAGCCTTTGAATTCTTTCTAGAATATTCCAAACCTGAGAGGTGTTTAGCTAATTTGTGGGTCAGGATGTGTTGATGAAGAGAGTGCAGGTAATGAGGACACTCACTTGTTGAACTTTTGCCACCAGAAGGGGTGTTATCTGTACTATATCTCAGCAGGGCGGCTTTCAAAACTCCAGGACTCAAGATTTCTATCATCCAAAAAAAACTGGCTCCCTGTCCTCTGGATCTATCCACCATCTGAATCCTTGCAGAAACACTTAGGATAAGGGGAGACATTTACATTGTTTTGCTAAAATATAAGGTTCATTGTGCAGTTTCCCTTTAGTCCAAGGATTGCTATTCAGGATTCAACATACCATCCTTAATTACAATGGAAAATGTATATCATCATTTAATACTATCTAATTGTTGACAGTATGTTTGCTTCAGGCTAAAGGAAAAATGTATGGTTTAAAAAAAAGCACATATTTTTTAGGTGTTAAAAAATGTTTAAGTAAATTGTATATGGAGAATCTGTCTGTACAGTGACATGCCAAAGATAATTACTGGGTTCAGAATGTCAAATTAACAGTATCTCATAATTTGGATGTGTTTTCAGAAGCTGCTAGATTGTGAATCTTTTCATTACATATATTGACACTAGCAGTTTTCCCCAAAATAAGTGAAACTTCAGTAATATTAAAAGAAAAAGGGATAAAAGACAACACTGGAAAATTTATGCCCACAGACAAAGAAAATGGAGTGTAAAGACAAGATATTTAGTGCTCATTTATATAAAACTTGTTCTAACGTGATCATACATAAAACATTACAATAAACACTAATTTATGAATGTTCTTTTGCATATTAATATGTCAATACAGAAAGATAAGACTGAAGCTGGAGCATATGACAATTTGCATTTAATTAGAACAAGTGATAGCATGAGCTAAAGTGACTCATCTACTTTATCTACTATAAGGTATTTCTCCTTAATAAGCACCAAGCACTCTCCAACATCTTACCCCCCACACACTATTTGATTTGGTTGGAAAAATTCACTCATTATCAGTTTATTAGACCTTCATGTCATCAAATCATTAGCTATATTTAGCTAGTAGTTGAGAAGAGCATACCTAACTTTTATCTTTTACATATTAATCACACACTCTTGACTGCTCCACCTCATCAGATAAGGACAGTAGATAGATAACTCCTGGTTAGTTAACTGGCACAAAGCTGTCTGTGTCTCCCTTTAAGTCTTTACAACTGTCTATACCATGAATAATCACAAACTCTCACCCTGAGGAGCAATGTAGGGACCACCTAGTGAGAAATCTGTTGAGAAGACCAGTGCCAGAGAGATGGACTGGCCACCCAACTCCCTCAGGTTCCTGCCCCAACGTCCTGTTGAGGGTGTTTCACTATGATATAGGGTCCTTTAAAAACAGCTATTTTTCAAGACCTTCCAGGCCAGATTCTTAGGGTTCTATTTACTTAGCTGGTTTGGGGTGTGGTGAATAATTAAATTCAGCAGGAATGTGTTTCAAAATAAAAATAAAAACACAGCCCAACCCCTTTGGCACAAATCTTGAGACCTCAGAAAAGAAAAACCTCCTTGACTTTGAAATTCACCAGAAGCTGGAAAGGTTTTCCACACTTGTTGTTGTAAAGGAGAGACTTTGAAGTTAGATAAACAATTCTTTGTTTTTATTTGTAATCATGTGCTTACCAATAAACAATCCCCAAAGAAGGGGTGTAAGAAACAAATAATTTCTCTATATACCATTTGCAAGGAAATAACTTCAAATTTACTTAACCTCCTATTTTATCACCCTCTTGCACTCAGTCTATCTGAGACCACTGTATTCTTGTAGAACAGCAGAAGTGGTTTCATTTAATACCGAACTGAAGTAATCAAGAGTGATAGAGTGATAGAAAAATATGCCCTCTTGTGGCTTATTTGTTCTGGTTCAAAAGTAATCAACAAAGCTCTGTTATTTGCCCAAACCCAAACATACCTGTATCCCAAATAGAATGAAACTATTCCTTTGTGCAAAAACAGGCAAGGGCTGGTCAGTGCAGACAGCAGGCCGGCATTCCACAACTTCGGCTTTGTTTAAGGTCATAAGCAGCTGCTCAACCACAAAGAAATCAGTATCCACGAAAACATGGGATGATTTTCCAAAATAATCCCAGATTTACACAGATATGATCAAAATGCCTTCCACATAAGTATATTAGATAGAATTTCTCTCTTTATACAGTGAGGTTTGTTTTGGACGAAGTTGAACTATCAGTTTCCACAAATAGGAGAAAATTCATGATTTCCTTCACTACTGTGTTGGTGCCTCTACTATTACTTTGACTCAGAAACCATGCTTATTTTTCCATTAAAATAGTACAGTATATAATAAAGCAATTATGAGAATGGTGATTTTTGTTCTCTTCTTTCTTTCCTCACTATTTTTAAATAAGGAGATAACAAGTGCGTTATAGTCTCTGATTCTAAAATACTGATTTATAATGTCACACAATAGAATACCTATTTCAAAAAGGAAAAGAAAAAAGACAGTTTAATTAGAAATGAAGCCTGAGTTATACAGTTTTCCTTAACTTTAACAAAATATCTGAGATAAGCACACTACTTTGTCTCCTGCATTGGGAGGCTCCCTTTTGTAATCAATCACCTATGCTCCTTTGCCTTTCTGGTGCCTGTGAACAGGCAGCATGTGCTTCAGGAGTATGTCATGGAACAAAGTCATGAGCTTATTTAGCTTTACTTTTTATTACTACTTTAGTTTTAGCCTCTGGGATTAATATACCATGCTTAAATTATCATCGCATTTCAGAAACCTAGCTATTCTTCTTGCTTGTTCCTACCACTTTATGGCTAGAAATTGAAAAGGCAGGTGGAGAAGGTACCAGAGTCCCACAATTCCCTTAAGGACACAGCCACAAACACCAAAAGGCTTTACACAGTTTTGTTCTTTTTTTTTTTTTTTTAACAGTTTCATCGACTCTAATATGGTCAGGGGCTGAGTAGGAAGCCCTTAGAACAGGAGCCTCAGAGGAACATCCAATAACCATGATCAGGAGGCCTCAGCTGTTCAAAAGGACAGATTGTGCATACACACTGTCATGGAGTAATTTAGTGAATGTCATAGGTAGAGACGAGGCCAGACTTTGAAATCCCTAGTCCAATCTACAAAAATAACAATTATTATTAACAGCATTATCAAGTGATTCAGGGAACTAAAGTAATTTCAAACTGTACCAGTTTACTGGATCTGCTTTGTTAAATAGTAGGGCACAGGGCATGCCTAATCTACATCCTTGCTTTAGAAAAGCCCTTCTGAAATCATCTACATATTATTGATATAAGTTAACAGAGGAAAGATTTTTAGAGACCAAATTTGAATTTGAAAACACTGTTGCATTTCTAAGCTACATTAAAATAGAAAATAATTTCTTCCCCTTGGTTTCATTTAGCAAGTATACATCCAATGGAATTACCACTTGCAAAAAATATTAACAAAATAGGCAAGATTTTTTTTTTAAAAAAAAATGAATAATCATTCTAGTAGCATTTACAAATCCTATTGTCTTTTCTAATTGACACTTTGTTAAAATTATTCTCTAAGCTTAAGAGTTGTTTTTCAAATTTTATTTTGATCCTATCAGAGAAATATTTACATTAAAGGCCTATCATAATCAATATAGTGAAAATCTTATCTCTAACTTTATTATAGTTAAACGTCTTAGGAGACGACACAGTTGTTCAAGGAACTAGACGACTGTTCCAGGAGATGATGTGGGGCTCACAAGAGAGCTCAGAGGGTAAGTACATGCCAACAGCCCTCGTGAGTTGTATTCAATCCCCTGGAGTCAGGTGGTGAGAGAAGTGAACTACTTGTAACAAATTGTGCCCTTACCTCCACATATGCATAACAACCTAGAACACAGAAAGTAAAATGCAACAAAAATTTAAGAGGTAATATAAAATTACACATCTATGCCCATTCTTCTTACATCTCTATCTGCAGCCATTTGTGTCTGACATATAGTACTTAAAACATCATTTCACAGAAACTTTGCAATGTCATTTCCTAATTTCTTTTTTCTCTATATTCTAATAGAGATGGGCTGATCTTAAATCTCAAGAGAAGGTCTACAGAGATTGCTCAGTGGATAATCCTCTTATGAAACTATACAGTAGAAGGAGAGAATAGGTTCCTGCTGGTTGTCTTTAGACCACACATATGCCACCTGCAAAATAATAAGTGAATGTAAAACAAAAGGTAACTACTTCATATCCCTTCAGCACTGTTATTTAAAAAAAAAAATCTATGAAGAAGGGGTCCTTTTTTTTTTCTTTTTTTTTCCTTCTTTATTTTATATTTATCAAAAAAAACAGTAAAAAGAATTTAAAAATGCCGAAGAGTTAACAATAAATATACAGAGGATAATAATCATAAGCATGGCTTATCAAGGGTGGAAATGCAAATAAGATTGCTATACATATATTTTCTTTGTGTTCAGCTTTCCCTCTGAATTTTTTTTTCCATCCCTGTATATCCTTATTCAAGGTCTCTTCCCCCTCCCACCACATCTGATCATTTTTCTTCTCTGCAACTCCCCATCCCCTCCCTGGGCAGGGAGCAGACAGTCCTATGGTCACACTAGCCCAATAATGCTTGGATCAGTCTTCATTCCTGGCCAAATCCAGTTTTGTCCCCCCTCCCTCAAGAGTGAGTCAGGTTTTCCTATAGATGGACTGGGGTTTGAAGGGTCAGTCCAGGGTGTTTCTGATCCCAAGCTGTTCAGTGGTTGTGGTTTGCCGCTTGGGCATGTTTGGCTTTTTTTCCTGTTTGTTTGTTTAGAGACCACTAGTGAGTGAGTACATCCCCTGCTTATCTCTCTGAGTTTGTGATACTTCGCTCAGGAGGATATTCTCCAAAT
>PVIH01024501.1:0-22613 GCA_004025045.1 Sigmodon hispidus | reverse complement strand
ATTCCTGACTTCAAGCTATACTATAGAGCTACAGTAATAAAAACAGCCTGGTACTGGCATAAAAACAGACTTGTGGACCAATGGAATAGAATTGAGGATCCAGACATTAACCCAAAAACCTATGAACACCTGATTTTTGACAAAGAGGCCCAAAACATTCAATGGAAAAAAGATAGTATATTTAACAAATGGTGTTGGCGTAACTGGAAGGAAGTGTGTAGAAAAATGCAAATAGATCCGAGCCTGTCACCCTGCACAAAACTCAAATCCAAGTGGATCAAAGACCTCAACTTAACCCCAACCACTTTGAACTTGATAGAAAAGAAAGTGGGAAATACACTTCTACAAATTGGCACAGGCTACCACTTCCTAAATATAATACCAGTGGCACAGGCACTAAGACCAACAATCAATAAGTGGGATCTCCTGAAGCTGGGAAGCTTCTGCAAAGCCAAGAACATTGTCAATCGGACAAAACGACAGCCTACAGAATGGGAAAAGATTTTCACCAACCCTACAAGTGACAGAGGACTGATCTCTAAGGTATATAAAGAGCTCAAGAATTTAGATCCCAAAACCTTGAATAACTCTATCAAAAAATGGGGTTCAGATCTAAAAAGGGAATTCTCAGCAGAGGAACTACGAATGGCTGAAAGGCACCTGAAAATGTGCTCTTCATCTTTAGCCATCAGAAAAATGCAAATCAAAACAGCTTTGAGATACCACCTAATACCTGTTAGATTGGCTAAGATAAAAGGCACAGATGACAGCCTATGTTGGAGAGGATGCGGAGCAAGGGGAACACTCCTCCATTGTTGGTGGGATTGTAAGCTTTTTCAGCCTTTGGAATACAATATGGAGGTTTCTCAGAAAATTGAGAATCAATCTCCCCAAGGACCCAGCAATACCACTTCTGGGTGTATACCCTAAAGAGGCAAATTCACACTCCAAAGGTATTAGGTCAACTATGTTCATAGAAGCATTATTTGTAATATCAAGAACCTGGAAACAACCTAGATGTCCCTCAACTGAAGAATGGATTAACAAACTGTGGTACATCTACACAATGGAATACTACTCAGCAGTAAGAAAAAATGATATTCTAAAATTCACAGGCAAATGGATGGATTTGGAGAATATCCTCCTGAGCGAAGTATCATAAACTCAGAGAGATAAGCAGGGGATGTACTCACTCACTAGTGGTCTCTAAACAAACAAACAAGAAAAAAAGCCAAACATGCCCAAGAGGCAGACCACAACCACTGAACAGCTTGGGATCAGAAACACCCTGGACTGACCCTTCAAACCCCAGTCCATCTATAGGAACACCTGACTCACTCTTGTGGGAGGGGGGACAAAACTGGATTTGGCCGGGAGTGAAGACTGATCCAAGCATTATTGGGCCAGTGTGACCATAGGACTGTCTGCTCCCTGCCAAGGGAGGGGATGGGGAGTTGCAGAGAAGAAAAATGACCAGATGTGGTGGGAGGGGGAAGAGACCTTGAAGAAGGATATACAGGGATGGAAAAAAAAATTCAGAGGGAAAGCTGAACACAAAGAAAATATATGTGTAGCAATCTTATTTGCATTTCCACCCTTGATAAGCCATGCTTATGATTCTTATCCTCTGTATCATTATTTTATAACTCTTCCGCATTTTTAAATTCTTTTTACTGTTTTTTTGATAAATACAAAATAAAGAAGGAAAAAATTAAACACAAATACATTTAGAATATTATAAATGAATACTTTAAAAACCTGTACTCCATTAATTTAGAAAATCTTAAAGAAATGAATGGATTTCTTAATTCATCCAAATGATTAAAATTAAATCAAGCAGAGATAAAAACCCTAAACAGACCTATAATAAGCAAGGAAATAGATTCTGACAGTAATAGAAAGCCTTACAATTTAAAAAATCTAGACTCAGATGGACTCACAGTAAAATTCTACCAGACTTTCAACGATCTATAGCTAGTATATTTTTTTTAAATTATTAAAAAAATAAAAGCAGAAGAAAGCTTCTTTCAGGAAGTCAGTATTTATATATTACAAAAACGAAATAAAGGGACAACAACATCAACAACAAAACTACAGGTCAAATTCCCTGATGAATGTAGATTCAAAAATCACAAATACAGTATTTGCAAACGAAATACAGACATACATCAGAGAGTTTGCCCACCTTGACCAAGTTAATTTTATTCCATAGATGAAGGTATGACATAATATATGTAAGTCAATAAATGTGATAAACACCATAAGTGGATTTAAGAATAAAAATTACATTATCAGATCAATCAATGCAGAAAAATCTTTGACAGAGACTAACATATTTTCATGAAGTCCTAGAGAGAGTAGGATTAGAGAGAATATATAGCAGCATAATAAAAGCTCTATGAGAAAGCCACAACCAACATAATTCTAACAAGGAGAGAGATCAATACAGAAGGGGGTAAAATAATATAAAGAATGCCTGAAAAAGCCATGAAGAAATATATTACCTATTTTCCTAAAATTATATATCATAGACATCTCTCTATATACATATATGCACAGGGCTTAAATGAAAAATTTCACATCTGGGCATATAATGCACCCCTAGAGTCACAGATTATCTAATAAAAACTTTGATGCTAGCCATAAGAAGCCTTCTTTTGAGCTGTTGGTCAAGGTTGTCCAAGACCAGCTCCCAAAACATTATAGGCTATTTATCTTGCCTTTGGTTGCCTCTCCGAGGTTTAAGGTAAGTCCTTGCTGCCGAAAAATCCATTTACTTTGTTATGGGACTCAGAAGATTCAAGTTGATTCTGACCTGAAAGTTGTTGCCTCCTGCCTGAAGACCAGCTTTCATAGTACCAGAAGGTACCATGAAAAGTTTCCAAGGGATGGAAACAACCAAGAGTCCTAGCCTGCTATGACATCAATGACCAGCATTGAATAAAAACCCTAATGGTGCAGTAGTGGCATTCACACCTTTTCAGTAACCAGTAGCTTTCTAATTAGACTTAAGACCTGCTGAACAAGAGGGAAAGCATGCCTGGTACTGGAAACCTACCTACCAACTCAGGCTAGTGAGGTCATGGATCATGAAGGAGAACCTACAAACTTTCATTTTATTAAACCAGCATAGTCCTTAGCTACATGCTAAATATTTATTCTTATATCCATAAATATGTATAGTTCTTAACCCTCATCAATGAAACATATCTGTGCAACAGACAGAGACCATTACAGAAAAGCACAATTGACCAAAATGCAGAGTTATGGGTCCCAGACTCAGTTGATAGGTCTATAATACAACTCCTAGGTCTAAAGCTTGGGGAACATAATAGAAAAAATGGCAGAAAGATTATAATAGACCGGAAAAGGAAGTCTGCTGTGCGATTGTGTGTTTCTTAGAAATGCCAGAGCAGCTATGTCCATGAAATCTCATCAACAGGACTATAAACACAACTTCAACAAGGACAACATGCTAGCATGGAAGGAGGAAACTGAAGGGGGCTTCAACCCTAGACAAAGAACTATAGACAACTAAAGAATGCTGAAAACAGGAGAAACAATTTTCCCCAGGGAAGAGAACTCCCATTGGCTATCCAATACAAGTGTATTAAATCATACACATACAAGTATCACTATATGAAATGAGCTGGTTATATTTACATATTAAGGCATATAACAGCAATTAAAGAAATAGAAGTCACAAATTTGAGATAAAGGGGTTGCATGACAAGGGTTGGAGGGAAGAATGGAAAAGGGAGAAGTGATATAATGATGTAATTTAATAAAAACAAATGTCTACTCCATAAGAGACTTGGCCTTTCTAATTCTGTATTTCTATTACTTGGATCAGTGTCTCACACATATTATTCACTTAAAAATTAGTATTATGGAAATTTTTTTATTAGCTACTTTTTTGTTTATGTGGTAAAATACCTGGATAAAACATCACGAGGGAAGATAGATAGATTTGTTACAGGTTACAGCTTTAAAAGATAATGTCTATGAAGGAAGGGAAGGCATGGAATAGGAATGACATGTCAGTTGTGGTGGCTAGACCAAGGAGCAGAGAAAGAGGAATTTTCTTTTTATTTAGCTTGGGGCACCAGCTCATAGAATTGTGTCATTTACATTCAGAGAAGGTCTGTAAGAGTCATACCCAAAGTGCACCTCAGTAATATGCCTTTCTCTGCTCCTTCCTCTGTTTTCAAGATAGAGTCTCACTATGTAGCCCTAGCTGGCTTGGAACTTGTTCTGTAGACCAGGCTAGTCTCAAATTTACAGAGAACCCACCTCTGCCTGCCAAGTGCTGAGATTAAAGATGTACACCACCATACTCTACTCTATGCTTTTCTTAATTTAATTAAACTGAAAATCAAAATTAATCATCATTCATTCCAAAACCCCACTGAAATAGGGCTAAGAGTACAATGAACCACGTTATCAATACCAAGATTCAAAAAGTTATATAATGTGCCATTTTTCTTTATTCTGTTTCTTCCACTGGCTCTGTTACTTCAACATTTAAAGCAAATATTTAAATAATCACAGACATTTTATTATGTATGAGTACTTTGAAAAATAGTAAGTACTGTGACATTACATCTCTAACAAAATTAACAATAAGTCCTTAATGTTATCTAATTAAAATTTCCTCAACTGTCACATTGCCTCTTATCAAATGTCTGCTGAATAAGCAAGCGGCAAAGAAATCATCCCAAGTGTCTGACAGCAACCTTTCCAAAGCCATGATGCTGCAGAAGAGCCTTGGTTTTCAAACTCTCAAAGGTAGAAAAGCATCTCTGCAAGTACTGTTGCATTCATCCAAATAAAATGCAAGAGTAAAACTCCACAAAGGATATTTAACCACAGAAATGGTGATACATCTTTCTTTGTTTATTACTACAAGGATGTTCACAGCAAACTGATTCATACTAGCTAAGCACTGGAAACAACCCAAATGTGTATCACCCACTGAGTAGATAAACAAGCTGTTACATTTATACAACATAATACTAAGCCATACAAAGAATGAAATACACATAATATGAATGAATGTCATAAATATTATGCTGAGTAAAAGCTTGTATGCTTAATAGCACTAATACATAATTGTAGAGCAGGCAAAACTATCAGGATCATCATTGTATGTATGTGTGAGGACTGACTGGGTAGTGTATGGCAAAACCTTCTTGGAGTGATGGTAATTTTTTTAGCCGCTTTGATTACAGGTTATTTTTCAAAACATGTTGAACTTTACACTTAAGATTTTTTTGCAAGTTTCATATTTAAATTTTACTCACAAAAGAATACATATTTAGGTGGCTATGTAATGATGTTATTTATTTTAAGTGTATCAGAAAAAAAATAAGATAATTCGGGGCTGGAGAGATGGCTCAGCGGTTAAGAGCACCGTCTGCTCTTCCAGAGGACCCGGGTTCGATTCCCAGCACCCACATGGCAGCTAACAACTGTCTGTAGTTCCAGTTCCAGGCAAACACCAAGGCAATAAATAAATAAATAAATAAATAAATAAATAAATAAATAAATAAATAAATAAAGTTAAAAAAAAAAGATAATTCAATGGAAAATCGCCAGAGGGTTGAATATAAGGAGAAGAATGTGATAAATCAGCATAATAAAATGTTAGTGGTGGAACCAAGACTACTACAGTTACTTACAATTCTCCCAACTCTGATAGATATCTGAAATGTTTTTCTAATGAAATGTGAGTTTGAGAAGACGGGAGGAAAAGGACGCTAGGCCTGGCAACACAGATGATTTGTTGTTCCTTACATTCCTGCTAGCTGAATCTCCGACTAAGTTGATGAACTGACCTCCACTGCCGGTTCTTGTGTACACTGGTAGCTTCTTGGCCATATCCACAAGCATCTGCTTCTGGACCTCAGGTCTCTCTTCATTTTCATAGCGCTCCTTGTCTGTATAGGACAAGTGGAACTGGAAGCAGAATAGGCAAGGCTTTATTTTCTCAGGTCCCCAGAAAGGATTAAAAGCAACCATAACTACTGAAAAAAATATTTACTATCTGTCCTTGAACTCCAAATATCAATTTATCTTATTTGGCTAAATATCTTATGAGATAGGTGGTATTTTTTTAAATAATAAAAAAGCCATAATGCTTAGACAGATTATGTATCTTGTTCACAGTTGTACTCAATCAATTTATAAATAGCAAAGCTGGTCCCAAATGCACTTCATGTTATTCGAAGACTCAATACTCCTTCCACTCCATTATACCGTGTTTAATGGTATATATGGTTGTATAATGCATTGCTGCCAGAATCCAATCGATGAGTAGCCAGGTTTATTGAGTGTCAATTGTTTTTTCGTAGGTTCATAATGCTGATGACACTTTCAGAAAAGGTGGATGAAATAGCCTGAGATATTGCCTGTGTATTTATAATTTTGATACTGAATAGAAAGCTGTATATCCTCACCAGCTGATACATAATTTTTTTGCCAATTTAATGCTACATTTTGCTAATCTTACCTAAGATAGCCCAATTGTTTTTTCAAAGTAATATAGATTTAAAACTTTTTTAAGTCTACACAAAAGGGTAGACAGAGATTAAAAAAAAGTAAGGATCTCTGGTAGGAATTTCTGGCCTTATCATGTACAGAAAAGAGAAAATCACTTTGGAAAATTAGACATTTTCTTAGTCTAAATTTTTCCTCCTGTAAAATAAAGGAAATGATACGTGTTTCAGAAGATTGGTGCAGAATTGCTGGATAATAACAAGTATTTCAAAATATCATTTAGCAATCTAATTATTAATCATGTAAATCTACCTGATATTACCAGTCATTTGAATTTTCACTCTTACTGTGTTGTACCCTATTGTATACAGTTACTAGTGATAATGAACATTTTTTTATGACTTCATTGGGCCATTTGGGCTATTCTCCTGAAAAACCTATTTGAGTATTTTGTCCACCAAAATAATTAGGTTTTTAGTCAGTTTCCTTTGAGGATGAAGTCTCTGGTGGGTTGGCCATGCTCCAGTGAAGGCCATACATCCAAGAGTATATGAGTAACACAAACTATACTTGATGAGTTTAAAACAATGAGGACATGAGTAAGTGGGTAGGTCAGTGACAGTGAATCTTGGAGGGATGTGGGAGGTGGTAACTATGATGAAAATTGTATGAAATTCTCAAACAACTAATAAAATGAGAAAAAAATCATGTTATTTTTATGCTAGATTGTAACAATATTTTATGTATTATAGATCCTACTCTTTAGTTCAATATTTTCCTAACAATTCGTACCTTTCCTTCAGTCCTATTATGTACATTTTGAGGGACAGAGATCTTGGTAGGTGTGTGGGTTTATACATCCAGTTTGGAAAACTTAGTATTATCTAAAGTTAAATGCATGTCTGCACTACGACCTAGCAATACTACTTCTAGTTAAATAGCCAAGACAAATAAATGTGTTTAGGTGAAATATGTATGTAAATATGCCCAAAGACATACACAAGAATGCTCAGACTAGGTGTGTGCATGTACACACATACTCACACATACACACACACACAATAAATAAATGTTAGAAAATTAAAAAGTAAATTTAAAAATAGTACCATATATGGTGCATTTTATAGAATCATGCTATTTTTACTCAGAGTGAGAATTAAATATACTCCTGAAGATATGTGGAAAGGCATAGCGGGCATTTGAGGCAGGCACAATAAATAGAGTACATTTATAAGCATTTAATTTTTAGTCCTGAGTTCTGTTGTACAGTAGGTAGATGCATCCTAATAAGAAGGTCTTAAGTAAATATTGTAAATTGCTAAAAACAATGTGAGTTTTTTTATAAGTACAATTATACTAACATGAAAATACAAAATTTTTAGATTTTCATTTAAAATTTCATTGAGGCACCCTTGTGATTGTGTCTTTCTTATAGGACCCTGAACTACTTGAAGAACACAAGCAGAGTTGTTTCTATTTAGATGAGACAAACACATTGTGGTCACTCAACAAAAAGATTAGAACAAGATGTCTGGAACAAATAGCATATTTCCTGCACTAAGCCTTATTAAGGATTATAAAGCAGTGAACTAATACATGCATTTTAGATGAGGCAAGTGGTGACAGATTGGAATGTTATATTACAGAAATTAATATTGTGGCTATTAAGTAGACCCAAAGAACTCTTGTTCCCTTTTATACAAATTGGAAATGATAAAGATGTAGTCATAAGCATTAAACATTTGCAGTACTTTATTAAAACCTAACATTATTTCATTAAGTTTAGGTCTACAAAATTCTTAACCACTTAGTCTTTCTACTGACCTAAGAGCTTTCAAATATAATATGAAGGGGATACTTAATTTTTATTAAACTAAAATTTAATATAACATGATGTTTCATTTATAAAATACATTTTATAGTGTGCAAATTTAGTGGCATTTAGCTCACATATACTGTGGTGCAAACAAAACTATCTAGTTTTAAAACATTTCAGCACCCCAAGAAGAATTTCTTTACTTATCAAGCTGTCATTTTTTATTCATTAATCTCTAAGCAGAGTATAACCAGTATCTGCTGGTATGGATCTCTGTCTATGAATTTGCCTTCAAAACAATATGCCCTTTGGTGTTTTGTGTCTTTCAATTACCATATTTTAAGGTTCATTTACGTTGTATCACAAGTCAGTGTTACACTCCCTTTTATGACCAATGGTATTCTGGCATGTATGCACATACAATATACATTTAGACATACAGATATACAATGCAGACATACAGTATTTCCTCTATTTTTCACTGATGAATGTTTGGGTTGTTTCAATCTTTTGGCTATAATGCTTACAGCTGCAATAAAGATTTGGAAGTATGTATTTACCTGAATGCATTCTTTTAATTATTTTGAGAATATACATCCATAAATGGAACTTTTGAGTCACATAGTAACTCCATATTTAACCTTGGGGAAAAAAAATCATAGATCTACTATTGTGGAATATTAGTTTAAGATGTATTAGATTCAGTTATGCTGTGGAATATCTATTTAAAGATGTAGTGCATTCCTTTATGCTGCATTTATTAAACTCTGTAAAGCTTTGTTTCTTTGCCTGCTTTAAAACACTTGATGGTGTAACACAGAGATGAATGCCCAATAGCTAGGGAGGAGAGGGCCAGGTGGTACTACCAGGCAGAGAGAATAAATAGGAGGGGAAATATAGACTTGAAAGAAGAGTGAGGATCTAGAAAAGGAGGAGAGGAAGACTCCAGGCACCAGCCACCCAGCCACCCAGCCACCCAACCAGCCACAAAGTAAGTAAGAAATAAAGACATATAAAATAAAGAAAGGTGAAAATCCCAGAGGCAAAACATAGTTTAAAACATGAGATGATTTAAGTTAGATAAGCTGGCTAGAAACAAGTCAAAATAAGGTCGGACATTCATAAGTAAGAATATGCCTCTGTGTGTTTATTTGGAAACTGGGTAGTAGGCCCTCAAAGAGGAAAAAATCCCTACAATCTACCATTTTATTTTCCTAGTCAAATTTGGAAGAACTGTGAATTTTTGGCACATTCACCAATATATGCTATTTTTCATTCATTCATTCATTTACTTAATGGTTGACTTCTTGGTGCTTTTGATGTGTAGATTAGTTCTTAAATTAGTAGCGGTGCTCATGGACTTTTCATGTCCTTAACAGAAAATTATATATATTCTTTGGAAAATAAATAACTATTTAAGACCTTTCTGGGGCTGGAGAGATGGCTCAGGGGTTAGGAGCACTGACTGTTCTTCCGGAGGACCTGAGTTCAATTCCCAGCAACCACATGGCAGCTCACAACTGTCTGTAATTCCAAGATCTGACACTCTTACACAGTTATACATGCAGGCAAAACACCAATTCACATAAAATAAATAAATAAATATTAAAAAAGACCTTTCTGTATTTTACAATTGAGTTATCTTTAGTTGTTGAATTATGAGAATTCTTTATGTATTATAAACACTGGACACAACAGATGTATGAAAATACTTTCTTTTATGCTTTGAGTAGTCTTACTGTTTGGTTTATTTTTCTTCTATCAATTTTCTTTTCTTTTATTTTTCTTTCTTCCTTTCTCCCAGCCTCCCTCCCTTTCTTCTTTCTTTTCTTAAAAGATAGCTTTCTACTCTTCATTAAAAGGTTATTTGAGACATTTATTTCTTTAAATGTTTTAAACTATAAGTTTCATGTAAGCATGGCTTAATTGCATCCTATAATTTTTATTATGCCATATCTCATTTTCGTTCCTCTCAAAATATTTTTAATTTCTTCTGTGATTCTTTATTTGATCCTTTGGTTTGGAGTGTGCTTAATGGGCAAAACGTAAAGAATAAGAGACTGCAGAATTTTCAACTCTAAATGGGATATTACCCTCTCTTCTTGTAAGACTCAGTGGTCAGTGAAAAAAGGGGGAAGAAAGAGTTTAAGAGCCAGTAGTGTTAGATGTACACATGAAAGCAGCATTTTTTCATACACAACAGGATCATTAAACATGAGCTCACAGCTCTTGTGGTGGCATACACAAGACTGTGCAATCTCAAGCCAGGACAAAACCTCAGCTTGGGGAGGAAAGTGAGGCAAGATGTCCTACCTATCTAAGGAGATATTGGCAATTGATAGCTTCTGATATAGGAAAATTAGTTTTCTTTGAGAGTGTGGCCCCTGGTAGTAGTGGATGCCCAAACACTAAAGATTATTACAGAGGTAGCACAAATGGACTTGATGGTCTTTTTTTTTAAAAAAAAGTATGAGGACACAAATTTTGGTGGGTAGCTAAGAGGGTTGGATCTGGGAGTAGTTGGGGTGGAAGTAAATACAATCAAAATGCAGTATATGGAATAGTCCAAGAATTAATTAAAGATGGTGCTTAATTTCCCAACCCTTATGAATTTATAGTTTTGTCTTATTTATTTCTAGCTTTGTCCCACTGTACTTAGAGAAAATATTTTGTATGGCTTCAATGTTTTAAATGTACCAACTTCTTTGGTGGCCCAACAGATTATCTATACTGGAAAATGTTTTATATGCAATTTGGAAGAATGTATATTCTGCTATTTGGGGGCAGATTGTTTCATATATGTCCTTTCGGATCTTTCATTTACTTTTGATCCTCTTTATACTTGTTCTATGCACTACTGAAAATGTAGAACTGATGTCTTTTTAACTATCATTGCAAAAGAGAATTTTCCTAGCTTTTGCTTCTATTTTTCAGGTTTATTTTAAAAATAACTTTAAGATATTGATGAACTGACCCTTTTTGTGGTGCTGCACAGTGAATCCAACAACCTGATAATCAAATCCTTTACCACAAACCCATATTTAGCCCATTGATCCTTTTATCAATATATATTGTATTTCTTTTTCTCTTGTGTTTGATTTGCCTCTCTTAAATATTTGTGCTGTGGTAGATCAAAGAGCCTCACACATCTCTGAGCCACACAACCAGTCCCTCTTTCTTCCCTTCTTCCCTAAGAAGTCTCAGTTTTGAAATAAGCATATATACCTTGCTTTCTTTTGATTAATATTTCTTATATTTTCTAATCATTTATTGTCAACCTACTTTTGTCTTTGGTACTAATGTTAACATTTCTTATAGACAGATTAAATATATATATGATTTTAATCTAGTTTGTTAATCTCAGGCTTTTATATTTTCTTGAAATGGTCTCATTATGCAGCTCTACTCATGGAACTTTCTATGTAGAACATGCTGGTATTAAACATGTGTGCCACTGCACCTTGTCCCATAATACTTTAAGTGTTTGTTTTATTATTGTTTGAGATAAAGTCTCACTCTGTAGCCCAGGTTTGCCTCAGATTTATGGCAATCCTCCTAACTAAGCCTCAGGAATTCTGGGATTATAAAATGAGTGACCATATCCAGAAATCTCAGCTTTTTAAGTGGGTAAACCAATGTATTTATATTTTAAGCATTCAGCAGAAAAGATACTTGTCACTTCTGCCCAATATTTCTGTATTACTATCTTTTTTATGCTTTAAATTCTTTCTTTTATAATATTTTGTTCATGAAGGAGGCAATATAGAATAGATTTTTTTCTCATGTTAATAGTTTTGTAAAATTTCTCCCATTTGTTTCTTTATATTTCCAAATCCAATTGGTTTTAAAGCAGTTATAGACAATAAATGCCCGACGTTATAACTTTCTGAACTCTTTCAAATAGTGCAGGAAATACATGGATTCAAGAGAACACAGCTTAAAAAAGGTTGGATTAACTATTGAATTTTTCTTAGAGTTGCCTTTCTAGTTGCTGGGTACTATTTTAAAATAATAAAATTTCATAGAATTGCACAAGTGAGGTCTCAGAATTGAAGTGGCTTCTTGTTTTAATCAAGTCTGCAATGCAGATAGTGGTTTCCCAGTCTTAAAGATACACAATGATGGTGAATTCACAAACTTTTTCAGTAGCCAATTCTACTCTTAATGTCTCTGTGTGAATCCCTCTCAGTTTATTCTTAGCCTGGCTAGGTGGTGTGCCACTATAGGCCCCTCTATAAAGGATATTCTGGAGAAGTGAAGTAGGAACAGGATCGCTGGAGGCTAGCTTGAGCAACACAATGAGGCCTTGTTTGAAAAAACAAAAACGAAACAGCCTAAGTTTCTTTTGAATGGGAAGGTTATTTGTTTCTTCTTTTTTCCTCTTCTTGTTTAGTTGATATCTTTAAATTCCTTTGTTCTTAACTTTGTGAAACAAAAAATATTCTTACCTTCTGGTTTGGCTGCTGTGGGAGTGTAAAGATAGACTTCCAGTAGGTCCATGCAAAGAACACAAAAATGGCATGGTAGAGTATGAGGTAGATAACTGAAATTAAAAAAAAAATAAACTTTTAATTCATTTTTCACAGTAAAAAAAAGAAACTAAGCAACAAATATCTATCTTTACTTCCTAATACTGTGTATTCTCTATTATCATTATAAACCATTATAAACTGTTGATTGCTACATTTTTCCATGCAGAGATAAGAATACATGCAGTCCACCAAATTTTGAACCAGAGACTTTCTGGAAATTATATTCTTTTAAAGCTGTCATGTGATTCTTTGAGTAAAGAGAGGAACTGCCCTTTATGACATTATATGAGAAACTATTTTAGCCAGTTGTCATTATCTCTGTCACCATAGGTGCTAAAATGCTATGATGCAATTTGCACTTCATTAGAGTTTACAACATGCTTTTTCAAAAAAAATTAATTGTGTATGTGCTTGTGCATACTATAGCACACATGTGGCATTCAGAGGACAACTTATGAGAGTCAGTCCTCTCCTACCATATGGGTTCCAGGGATAGAATGCAGGTCACCAAGCTTGGCTGTAAGCACCTGGCCATCTGGCCAACCAAAAACATATTTTTATACATGTCACCTCATTTTATTTGTTTTTCCAGTAACTTTGTTAAGAAAGATAATGACATAAGTCAGGTGATTATCTGTCAAAGATAGATAATTCATTAATCAGGGTCACATGGCCTGTAATGTAGTCTATCATTAAATATAGGACTTTTGACTCAAAATTCAAAATGCTTTTCAGTAGCTCCATTGACTTCATAGTTCAGAAGCATAAACTGTACTTTTGAAACATGCACATATGACTGACTCTGCACTGCCTGTCTACTCATACTTTTGGCCTTTTGTATTTTTCCACAGAGCTGGTTACAAGATGGAAATTCACTTTAGTGCTTTGCTGCAAGTTCTTGAATGGCATGGTCTTCTTTCAATTCATTAAAAAGATTCAAGAGAATGATATAATTCATGATGAAATTAACAAGGTTCAGCCTCCCACACATCTACTCTTTCAGTGCTAGCACTTCAATGTAAGACCTTTTAGGTGTGAGATTAAAAAAAATCTCCTTTTCAAATTCAAGAAACACAGACGAAAACCAAATGTGTACTTCACACACATATCTCACTTCTTACCTGTTAATGTCAAGAAGATGAATCATTCCAGATTTTCTCATGTTTGTTTATATAAATACATGCACACAATAAACATAATATCTCTATAACATCTAAAATTTTAACTGTCTTTCTTGTGAAAAGATTCAAATGGCTCAAAATTTGAGACATGAAAGTATGTAATGAAATCTTTGTCTTTTTTAGTTACATTTCATGTAAACAACCAATGTTACAAGCCATGACATTAGATTTTGTTTTTAAAATAACCCAGAGTACTTTGCTAAACACAGAGAAGTAATCTATACACTGTGTTTTGCAATACACTTCTTTATCACTTACTTTATTTTGAAATTATTTCACTTTATATAATTTGGAAAGAGTAAACATTCCTCATTTTCTTAAATAAGTCTCAGTGGAGTAATCAGTTCTAAATGGGATGTCTATGTCATATACCCCTTCCTGCCAAGGTGCCAAGGCTAAGGTATTGTCATGGAGGGGTGTGTGAGCAAAGATTGTAAGAGCCAGCAGTTGGACATGATCTATCTAAAATATTGTTTTCTGAACACAACAGGGCTGTTGAATATAACTCGCAGAGGCTGTGGTTGCATAAGTACAAGATTATACTATCTAAAATTCCAGCATGTACGGAGGAGAAGCCTAACAGGCCACACCCCCTAGTTGAAGGGCTACTGGCAGGTGGTGATTGCTGAGGGAACAAAAGTCAGTTTTCTTCAGGAATGTGGTCCCTCGTAGATTTATTCATCTTCCAGTGGGTAGCTCTATACCCATGAGCATTCAAGTAATATGGATAATCAGTTTGTTTTATGCTCCAGTAAGTAAATGAGCTCCATGAATAGTTTTTTTTTTTTTTTGGTAAATGGGGAGATTATAAGAGTGGGTATGAAACTCAATGATTGATAACTGAATTTGATGGGGTACATTATGTAAAATCACCAAATAATAAATAAAAATATTATGCTAGGAAAAAAAGAAGACAGAAGGAAAAATTGGCAGGTGGTATAAGAAGTTGAAATAGAGGGAGTGGAACACATATTTTATCAAAACACACTGTATACATTATAAAATTCTCAAACAATAAAATGTTGAATAAGAATCTGTTGCAAAGAAATTCTATATAATCTACTGAACTAGTAAATTTGAATTTTGCTTTCTATTCTTACTACAAGTAGTGGCTACATTAATATTTTATATATGTGTTATCAGCACATGTATAAAGACATCTATAGAATCAATTGAGAGTGGTAGTGCACATCTTTAATCCCAGTACTTGTAAAGCAGAAGCAGGTGGATCTCTGAGTTTGAGGCTAGCATGTTTTACAAAGTGAGTTCCAATTGCCAAACTCTTTTGGATGTGCACACGAAGATGCAACAAAGAAAGCGAATTACAGACCAATCTCCTTCATGAACATTGATGCAAAAATGCTCAATAAAATACTGACAAACTGAATTCAAGAACATATAAAAAAAATCCAGCATGATCAAGTAAGCTTTATCCCAGACAAGCAGGGATGGTTTAGCATATAAAAAAACTGCCAATGTCATCCATCATATAAACAACCTGAAAGAAAAAAAAACCACATGATCATCTTATTAGATGCTGAGAAAGCCTTAGACAAAATGGTCATGTATGATAAAAGTCCTGGAGAGATCAGAGATACAAGAAAAATACCTAAACATAATAAAGGCAATATACAGCAAGCCAACAGCCAACATCAAACTAAATGAAGAGAAACTCAAAGCAATCCCCCCAAAATCAAGAACGAGACAAGGATGTCCTCTCTCCCCGTATCTATTCAATATAGATCTTGAAGTTTTAGCTAGAGCTATAAGAGAACAAAAAGAGGTCAAGGGCATACAAATTAGAAAGGAAGAAGTCAAACTATCTCTATTTGCAGAGGATATGATAGTATACATACGTGACCCCCAAAATTCTACCAAGGAACTCTTACAGGTGATAAACACCTTCATCAATACAGCAGGACACAAGATTAACTAAAAACAAAAACAACAACAAAAACAATAGTCCACCTATACACAAATGATAAAGGGGTTGAAAAAGAAATCAGGAAAATCTCACACTTTACAATAGTTTCAGATAGCATTAAATATCTTGGGGTAACTCTAACCAAAGAAGTGATAGACTTGATTGACAAGATCTTTAAGTCATTAAAAAAAGAAACTGAAGAGAATATCAAAAAATGGAAAGACCTCCCATGCTCCTGGATAAGTAGGATCAACATAGTAAAAATGGCAATCTTAAAAAAAGCAATCTATAGATTCAATGCAACCCCATCAAACTCCCAACACAATTTTTTACAGACCTTGAAAGCTTGAAAGACTCAACTTCATATGAAATAACAAAAGAAAAAAGAAAAACCCAGGATTTCCAAAAGAATTCTGCTCAATAATAGAACATCAGAAGGCATCACCATCCCTGACTTCAAGGTCTACTATAGAGCTACAGTAATAAAAACACCTTGGTACTGACATAGAAACAGACTTGTGGATCAATGGAATTGAATCAAAGAGCCAAACATTAATCCATACAACTATAATTACCTGATTTTTGACAAAGAGGCCAAAAATATGCAATGGAAAAAGATAGCATCTTCAAAAAATGGTGCTAGCATAATTGGATGGTGGTAGGTAGAAGAATGCTGTAGGGAGCTGCTGTAGCAGCGCCTTAAAGATGGCGCTGGCTTCCGCCCTCCACCTTCCACATGGTGAGTGCTCTCAGTGACAAACATTCCCATAATTGGCTAGTCTGAGGATCTGGCTTGCTTCTGCGTACCTGGACCTATAGGTAGTGCTCACGTGGCATACTGGGGTTGGCTGCCCAGAGGCTATTTAGGCTGTGGGTGGGTTTTCCTCCAGGAAGAAAGAGAGAAGATGTAGTAAGTCAGTCAGTCCCCATCGTAAGTAAGTAAGTAAGTAAGTAAGTAAGTAAGTAAGTAAGTCAGAAGTCAGAATTCAAGGTTCCTGAATAAAACTGCTGAAAGAAGAGCTGGTGTCACGTCTTCCTTGCGGGACAAGGCTGCATGCAACAACGCAAATGGATTCATATTTATCACTCTGCACAAAACTCAAATCCAAGTGGATCAAAGACCTCAACATAAACCCAGTTACACTGAACTTGGTAGAAAAAACGTGGGAAATACCCTTAAATGAACTGACGCAGGATACCACTTCCTAAATATAACACCAGTAGCACAGAGAATAAGAACAACAATCAATAAGTGGGACTTCCTGAAACTGAGAAGCTATAAGGCAAAGGCCATAATCAATAAGGCAAAATGACAGCCTACAGAATGGGAAAAGATTTTCACCAACCCTACAAGTGACAGAGGACTGATTTCCAAAATATACAGAGAACTCAATAAACTAGAGGTCAAAAACCAAAATAACCCAATTTAAAAAATGGAGTACAGAGCTAAATTGGGAGTTCTCAACAGAAGAACTCCAAATGGCTGAAAGACACCTAAAGAATTGCTCCACATCCTTAACTATCAGAGAAACGCAAATCAAAACAACTCTGAGATACCATCTTATGCCTGTCAGAATGGCTAAGATCAAAAACATAGATGACAACTTATGCTGGAGAAACTGTAGAGCAAGGGGAACACTTTTCCATTGCTGGTGGGAGAGTAAAATTGTCTAGCCACTTTGTAAATCAGTATGGCAGTTCCTCAGAAAACAAGGAATCAATCTACCCAATGATTGAGTAATACCATTATAGAGCATATACCCAAAGGATGCGCATTCTTACCCCAAGGACATTAGCTCAACTATGTTCATAGCAGCATTATTCAAAATAGTCAGAGCCTGGAAACAAACTAGATGCCCCTCAACTGAAGAATGGATTAAGAAATTGTGGTATGTTTATACAATGGAGTACTACTCAGCAGTAAAAATAAAATGACATCCTGAAATTTGTAGAAAAAATGGATAGATTTGGGGAGTATCATCCTGAGTGAGGTAATATAGACCCAGAAAGATAGACATGGTATGTACTTACTCATAAGTGGATTTTAGATGTAAAGCTACAATCCAAACACCCTGAACAGCTAGGTAATAGGAGGAAGTTAGGAGAGACATCCATAGATCCCTTTGGAAAGGGGAAATGAGGAAGATCTCCTGAGTAAATTTGGATCATGTGGGGGGGATGTAGAGGAAGCAAGGTGACATGAGAAGAGAACATGACAGAATTGGATGGATGGGGGCTCAATAGAGAGGGAGATCAAAGAAGTGGACATCTTGATAGAGGGAGCCATTGTGGATTTATAGAGAAACCTGGTGCTAGAGAAATACACAAGAACCGACAAGATGAGCCCAGCTAGGACTCCAATCAATAGTGGAGAGGGTGCTTAAACTGGCCTTCTATTATCATATGAATGACCACCCTAATTGCCATTATAGAACCTTCATCCAGCAACTGATGGAGGCAGATGCAGAGATCCATAGCTAAAGACTGAGTCAAGTTACTGGTCCAGCTGAAGAGAGGGGAGGAGAGATTACATGAGCAAAGGGATAAGGATCATGATGGGGAGACCCACAGAGTAGGCTGTCCCAAGCTATTAGGAGCTCACTGACTTTGAAATGGAAGCTGTGAAACCTTCATAGAATGGATGTAAACTCTCATAATGTAGATGACAGTCGAACGGCGTGGGCAGCTTGTGGAGTCTCTAGTACTCAAACCAGAGTTTATTCCTGGTGCATGAACTGGCTTCTCAGAGCCAATACCCTGCAGGAGAACACCTTTCTCTGCTTTGAGACTTGGGGATGAACTCAGTCCTACCTCAACTATATGTATGACAGACTGAATTGACTCACCTTGATATTCCTTAACCTCCTTGGGAATTGGATGGGTAGTTGGGGGAGGAGAAGCCAGGGGAGGACTGAGAGAAGGGGAGGGAGAGGAAGCAGTGGTGGGTATGAATTTTTTTTTTAAATAAAAAAGTGAGTTCTAGGACAATCAAGGCAAACACAGAGAAACCTTGTCTAAAAAACAAAATAAAACAAAAACTATCTGTAGAATCAATTTCCTCAATAGTAATTGTTAGGTCACAAGGTATGCCATTTTCTTATTCCGCTATTTTTGGTATTATATCCCTATTCTCTCTTCTCCCTCCAAATCATATATTCCTCCTTTCTCTCTTTAAAATTCATGAGCCCTTTTTATTAAATGTTGTTACATGCATGTATTCCTGAATATAACTGTTCAATGTGTAGGATGTCACTTGTATGAATGGTTTTAGGGCTGAGCATTTAGTACTGGAATACCAATGGTGTGCTCTTCCATGGAGAAGACTGTTTCTCTTGGTTTCAGAGTTCCATAGTTGTCTGCAGTTCTTCATGTAAGGTTGGGACCTTGCATTTTCCTCTTCCATGTTTACATGTCCCTTGGAGAATCCTGTTCATGACACATTATGTGTATACCATCTGTGATATTACTAGGAGACATAATCTCGTATTAAAATCAGTGGTCCTAGCAATACCACTTCTGGGTGTATACCCTAAAGAGGCACATTCACATACCAAAGGTATTAGCTCAACTATGTTCATAGCAGCATTATTTGTAATAGCAAGAACCTGGAAACAACCGAGATGTCCCTCAACTGAAGAGTGGATTAACAAACTGTGGTACATCTACACAATGTGGTAGTACTCAGCAGTAAGAAAAAGTGATATCCTAAAATTCACAGGCAAATGGATGGATCTGGAGAATATCCTCCTGAGCCAGGTATCACAATCCCAGAAAGAAAAGCAGGGGATGTACTCACTCATTAGTGGACTTTAAAAAAAAAGTCATTGTATACAAGAGTTCATGTCTAGAACATAGCTAAATAACACAGTGCTTCTCTTCTATATTGATGGCCTCTGGCAGGGGTGTGGGAGAGGAAAGACTTGTTTTCTTTAAGGGTCTGGCAACAGGGAGTTTAATTATACTCCAGTAAGTAAATGAGCAGCATGATTGGGACTTTTTGTTAATAGAGAGATTATAAGAGTGGGTATGAATCTGAGAGGCCTGATAACTGAGTTTGATCGGGTGCATGATGTAAAATAATAATAATATAATTTTTAAAAAAGAAGTCACTTCAGAGCACTGGTAGTGATAGAATTCTTTTCTTCCATGTTTAGTAGAGCAATCTTCCTCTTTGAAAATGTAGGCTGGGCAAACAGATGGCCTACAGTCACTGTTCTGGTTCTGCAGAGTGACTTGAGAGTGAACTACTAAATTCTTGGACTCTATAATCAGTTACTGATTCAGTCTTTGGTAAAACGATATATGCTGGTTTGTTGTTAATTTTTAATGTAGTGAGGGGGCTACAAGCATGCGCACATGTAAGTGTGCACTCACACACTTGTGCCAAACTTAGAATGTGGATATTAGGAGACAGCCTGTAGGAAAGGAGTTGGTTCTTGTCTTCTACCACCTACACCCTGGAGATCCAATTCAAGACATTAGAATTGATAGGTGCCTTTACCCACTGAGCCATGTCAATCACCCTGCACACTACAATTTGGTATTTGTTGCCCCAAGGAAAAGAACTCTGGCCTGGAAGTGAGGAAACCCTGGTTCTGATTCCATTACTTCCATACCATACTTGGGTAACCTAGACTGAATCACTTAACTTTCTCTGGACCTCAGTTACATCACATTGAGAAGGCTGCACTAGATGGTTCTCTAAGATTGTTACAAAATCTATAGGATATTGCCTATTTTATCAAGCTACTAAATAACTGTGACTTCATTATTTAGCCTCATGATCTCTTATTTTCAATCTATCCAAAAGAGTCCATACCATATAAACCCTTGGATAGAGGAATGAAATGCAGCTGTTCCCTATTCCACAGCTAAGCCAAGTATTAATGTGTAGTAGAACTTGGAAAAGTGCCACATTTTCCATCTCATTCATTTGGAATAAATGATATCATAAATACCCTTAGAATACTTTCATCCATTCATGTGATCAAATTATTTTAATCTCATTACCGTTGAAGTGCATGGTAACAATATAAATGTAAAATTATCTATTCTGCAACAATCAATAAGTGGGATCTCCTGAAGCTGGGAAGCTTCTGCAAAGCCAAGGACACAGTCAATAAGACAAAACAACAGCCTAAAGAATGGGAAAAGATTTTCACCAACCCTACAAATGATAGAGGATTGATCTCTAAGATATATGAAGAACTCAAGAATCTAGAGCCCCAAACCTTAAGTAACCCAATCAAATAATGGGGTTCAGAACTAAAAAGGGAATTCTCAGCAGAAGAATTACAAATGGCTGAAAGGCACTTGAAAAAGTGCTCATCATCTTTAGCCATCAGAGAATGCAAATCAAAACAACTTTGAGATACCACCTTACATCTGTCAGAATGGCTAAGATCAAAAACACAGATGACAGCCTATGCTGGAGAGGATGTAGAGCAAGAGGAACAGTCCTCCCTTGTTGGTGGGAGTATAAGCTTGTTCAGCCACTTTGGAATGCAGTATGGAGGTTTCTCAGAAAACTGGGAATCAATCTCCCCAAGGACCCAGCAATACCACTTTTGGTCATATACCCTAAAGATGCACATTCACACCCTAAAAGCATTAGCTCAACTATGTTCATAGCAGCATTATTTGTAATAGCAAGAACCTGGAAACAACCTAGATACCCCTCAACTGAGGAATGGATTAACAAACTGTGGTACATATACACAATGATGTACTACTCAGCAGTAAGAAAAAATGATATCCTAAAATTTGCAGGCAAATGGATGAATTTGGAGAATATCCTCCTGAGAGAGGTATCACAAACCCAGAAAGATAAGCAGAGGATGTACTCACTCATTAGTGGACGTTAAGCAAAAAATTACCTCCTATTACCTAGTTCTTATTTCCTTGAAAGATGATGGGTGAATAAATTGACTTAAATAAAACACACACACACACACACACACACACACACACACACACACCTTCTGGTTTGACTGTAGAAGGGTTGCTGAACAGAAATATGTGGTTACCATAGTGCATCCGTGTGCATTAGCTGTGACCTACTGTGCTTACTTCATCTGTAGCTGAGCCTAACCTGGCTTGGGGAGCTTTAGATTTTATTTTTTATGCTTCATGTATTTTAGAGAAAAGAGAAGTTTTATTACTGTATTAGTTTTTTTTTAGCTATCCTGAATGTTTCGCTTTTTTATATAAAGTTTGATATTGATTTTCAAAAAACAATGAAAAAAAAGAAAAAAAATTATATGTGGTATCTTTAAAACTGAATATTCTGTACTCCCATTCCATTCTGAATTAACATGGGTGAATACCTACCTTCTTTCTAAAATAGAAGCAAAATCATAGTGGGAAAAAAATAACATGATAAAGAGAATATTTTAAAGTCTTGAGTAAGATAAAAATTATAATAATTCTTTACAAAAGTAGTATTGTCGTGAGAGAAGCACTCATTTATTAGTAATAAGAATATAAATAACATTATAAGTTTTATTAATAAAAATCTGGCAATATCTGTGTAGTCGAGTTTGAAGATACATCTACAAAACAGCTCCTGTACCTAAGGCTCAGGGAACATTGCAGCTGAAAGATTATAAGAGCCAGAGGACCACTGTTTTTTTGGGGGTTTTTTTTGTTTTTTTTTTTTTTTT
>PVIH01024500.1:0-22613 GCA_004025045.1 Sigmodon hispidus | reverse complement strand
CCAGCTCAAAGGCACAGATAATGTTTTCAATAAAATCATAGAAGAAAACTTCCCTAACCTGAAGAAGGAAATGCCTATAAAGATACAAGAAGCTTACAGAACACCAAATAGATATGATCCCAAAAAAAAGTCAGCGTGCCACATTATAATCAAGCCACAAAACATACAGAACAAAGAAAAAATTTTAAGAGCTGCAAAAAAAAGGGCCAACTTACATATAAAGGCAGACCCATCAGAATAACACCTGACTATTCAATGGAAACAATGAAAGCTAGAAGGGCTTGGTCAGAAGTTATACAGATGCTAAAACAGCATGGCTGCCAAACTAGAATACTATACCCTGCAAAATTATCAATCACCATAGATGGAGTAAACAAGGTATTTCAGGACAAAGTCAGACTGAAAGAATATCTATCTACCAAACCATCACTACAGAGAGTATTAGAGGGAAAACTCCAACCTAAGGATCCCAGATACACCCATGGAATCACAAACAATCAATAAGTCCACAGAAGAATACCCTAGAGAAAGGAAATAAAAACAAGTTGCCACCAAAAATGGCAGGAAATATGAATCAATGGTCACTAATTTCCCTTAATATCAATGGTCTCAACTCTCCTATAAAACATCACACACTAACAAGATGGATACAACAACAGAAGCCATCCTTCTGTTGCCTACAAGAAACACACCTCAACTGCAAAGACAGACACAGGCTTAGACTAAAGGGTTGGGAAAAGATTTTCCAGTCAAGAAGCAAGCAGGGGTTTCTATCCTAATATCTAATAAAGTAGACTTTAAGCTAAAAGCAATTAAAAGGGACCAAGATGGTCACTACTTATTCATCAAAGGAAAAATTGGTCAAGAGGAGATTTCAATCTTAAATATTTATGCTCCTAATATAGGGGCACCTACATATGTAAAAGAAACACTGCTAAAGCTCGGATCCCACATCAATTCTTATAACCTAATAGTGGGAGACTTCAATACCCCACTTTCAACCCTGGATAGATCAACCAGACAGAGCCTCAACAGAGAAATAAGGAGTCTAAATGAGGTTATGATGCAAATGGATTTAATAGATATCTACAGAAGTTTCCACCAAAAGGCAAAGGAATATACATATTTCTCAGCTCCTCATGGAACTTTCTCCAAAATTGACCACATAATTGGTCATAAAGCAAATATCAGCAGATACAAAAAAATGGAAATAATCCTTTGTAACATATCAGACCACCAGGGCCTAAAATTAGAGTTCAACAACATCAAAACCCAAAGAAAGCCTACCAACTCATGGAAACTAAACATCAATCAGCTGAACCATCTTTGGGTCAAGGAAGAAATTAAGAAAGAAATCAAAGTCTTCCTAGCATTCAATGAAAATGAATCTACAACGTATCCAAACTTGTGGGACACAATGAAAGCAGTCTTAAGAGGAAAATTCATAGCACTAGCTGCCTATATGAAAAATCTTGAGAAATCCCACACTAGAGACCTAACAGCGCAGCTGAAAGCCTTAGAACAAATAGAAGTGAACTCACTTAGAAGGAGTAGATGGCAGCAAATCATCAAACTTAGAGCTGAAATCAATACAATTGAAACAAAAAGAACAATACAAAGAATCAATGAATCTAAGAGTTGGTTATTTGAGAAAGTTAACAAGATGGATAAGCCCTTAGCCAAACTAATCAAAAAACAGAAAGAGAGTGTCCAAATCAACAAATTCAGAAATGAAAAGGGGGACATAACAACAGACCCCCAGGAAATACAGAGAATTATCAGATCATATTTTGAAAATCTGTATTCCACAAAAATGGAAAACCTAGAAGAAATGGACAGCTTTCTGGACAGGTTCCATCTACCAAAATTAAATGAAGATAAGATCAATTACTTAAACAGGCGTATAATCCTTAAGGAAATTGAAACTGTTATTAAAAACCTCCCCAAAAATAAAAGCCCTGGTCCAGATGGTTTCAGTGCGGAATTCTACCAGACATTCAAAGAAGAATTACTACTGTTACTCCTCAAACTATATCACACAGCAGAAACTGAAGGAACATTGCCAAATTCCTTTTATGAGGCCACAATCACCCTAATACCCAAGCCACACGAAGACACAACAAAGTAGGAAAATTACAGAACAATTTCCCTCATGAATATTGATGTGAAAATTCTCAACAAAATTTTGGCAAACCGTATACAACAATGCATAAAAGATATCATCCACCATGACCAAGTAGGCTTCATCCCAGAAATGCAGGGCTGGTTTAACCTACGAAAAACTGTAAATGTTATCCATCATATAAACAAACTAAAGGAACAAAACCACATGATCATATCCTTAGATGGGGAAAAAGCCTTTGACAAAATCCAACACTCCTTTATGATTAAAGTCCTGGAGAGATCAGGAATACAGGGAGAATACCTAAATATAATTAAGGCAATTTACAAGAAGCCGACAGCCAGTATCAAACTTAATGGAGAAAAACTCAAAGCAATCCCACTAAAGTCAGGAACTAGACAAGGATGTCCTCTCTCCCCTTATCTATTCAATATAGTTCTGGAAGTTTTAGCTAAAGCAATAAGGGAACAAAAAGAGATTAAGGGCATACAAATTGGAAAAGAAGAAGTGAAGCTATCTCTATTTGCAGATGATATGATTGTATACATAAGTGACCCACAAAATTCTTCCAAGGAACTGCTACAGCTGATAAACACCTTCAGCAGTGTAGCAGGATACAAGATTAACTCAAAGAAATCAGTAGCCCTTCTATACACAAAAGATAGAAGAGCTGAAAAAGAAATAAGGGAAACATTACCCTTCATATTAGCTACAAGTAGTATTAAATACCTTGGAGTAACTATAACCAAAGAAGTAACAGACCTATTTGACAAAAATTTTAAATCATTGAAGAAAGAATTTGAAGAGGATATCAGAAAATGGAAAGCTCTCCCATGTTCCTGGATTGGTAGGATCAACATAGTAAAAATGGTAATTCTACCAAAGTCAATCTACAGATTCAATGCACTGCCTATCAAAAATCCCAACACAATATTTTTTGGACCTTGAAAGAACAATACTCAATTTCATTTGGAATAACAGGAAAGTCAGGACTGCCAAAACAATTTTACTCAACAAAAGAACCTCAGGAGGTATCACCATCCCTGACTTCAAGCTATACTATAGAGCTACAGTAATAAAAACAGCCTGGTACTGGCATAAAAACAGACTTGTGGACCAATGGAATAGAATTCAGGATCCAGACATTAACCCACAAACCTATGAACACCTGATCTTTGACAAAGAGACCCAAAACATTCAATGGAAAAAAGATAGTATATTTAACAAATGGTGTTGGCATAGCTGGATGGAAGTATGTAGAAAAATGTAAATAGATCCGAGCCTGTCACCCTGCACAAAACTCAAATCCAAGTGGATCAAATACCTCAACTTAAACCCAGCCACTTTGAACTTGATAGAAAGAAAGTGGGAAATACACTTCTACAAATTGGCACAGGCGACCACTTCCTAAATATAACATCAGTGGCACAGGCACTAAGACAAACAATCAATAAGTGGGATCTCCTGAAGCTGGGAAGCTTCTGCAAAGCCAAGGACACTGTCAATAGAACAAAACGCCAGCCTACAGAATGGGAAAATATTTTCACCAACCCTACAAGTGATAGAGGACTGATCTCTAAGATATATAAAGAGCTCAAGAATTTAGAGCTCAAAACCCTGAATAACCCTATCAAAAAATCGGGTACAGATTTAAAAAGGGAATTCTCAGCAGAGGAACTACGAATGGCTGAAAGGCACCTGAAAAAGTGCTCTTCATCTTTAGCCATCAGAGAAATGCAAATTAAAACAACTTTGAGGTACCACCTAACACCTGTTAGATTGGCTAAGATAAAAGGCACAGATGACAGCCTATGTTGGAGAGGATGTGGACCAAGGGGAACACTCCTCCATTGTTGGTGGGAGTATAAGCTTGTTCAGCCACTTTGGAATGCAATATGGTGGTTTCTCAGAAAATTGAGAATCAATCTCCCCAAGGACCCAGCAATACCACTTCTGGGTGTATGCCCTAAAGAGGCACATTCACATACCAAAGGTATTAGCTCAACTATGTTCATAGCAGCATTATTTGTAATAGCAAGAACCTGGAAACAACCTAGATGTCCCTCAACTGAAGAACGGATTAACAAACTGTGGTACATCTACACAACGGAATACTACTCAGCAGTAAGAAAAAATGATATCCTAAAATTCGCAGGCAAATGGATGGATTTGGAGAATATCCTCCTGAGCGAGCTATCACAATCTCAGAGAGATAAGCAGGGGATGTACTCACTCACTAGTGGTCTCTAAACAAACAAACAAGCAAAAAACCAAACATGCCCAAGCTGCAAACCACAACCACTGAACAGCGTGGGATCAGATACACCCTGTACTGACCCTTCGAACCCCACTCCAACTATAGGAACACCTGACTCACTCTTCAGGGAGGGAGCACAAAAAACTGGATTTACCAGGAGTGGAGACTGATCCAAGCATTATTGGGTCAGTGGGACCATAGGACTGTCTGCTTCCTGCCCAGGGAGGGGATGGGGAGTTGCAGAGAAGAAAAATGTCAAGAGATGGTGGGAGGGGAAAGGGACCTTGAATAAGGAAATACAGGGATGGAAAAAAAAATTTCAGAGGGAAAGCTGAACACATAGTAAATATATGTGTAGCAATCTTATTTGCATTACCACCCTTGATAAGCCATGCTTATGATACTTATCCTCTTCATAGTTATTGTTAACTTTTTCTCATTTTAAATTCATGTTACTGTTTTTTTGTTAAATACAAAATAAAAATAAAAAATAAAATTACAAAAATAGAGCTAGATAGTAATACACTGTAGGTACTGGCCTAGCAATTACTATAATATTAAAAATCTGAGTCAATTATTTAGAAAGTCGATGGTGGGTATTTGAGAGTTTCTGGCTGGGACAGAAACTTTCAAAAAAAAAAAAAGAAATATTACTAAAGTTAAATCACACATCACATTGCACATATTAATAGTGTGAGACTTCAAAACCCGACTTTCACCAATGAACAGGTCTTCCAGACAGAAACTTAACAGAGAAATAAGGAAAACTAACAGATACTATGACTCAAATGGACTTAACAGACACCTACAGAATATTTTATCTAAACACAAAAGACTATAGCTTCTTCTCAGCACCTCCTGGAACCTTTTCTAAAACTGATCGCACAGTCAGTAACAAAGAAAACCTCAACTGATATAAAAAATTGTAATAAAACAGCCTGTATCTTATTGTATCCCCATGGGTTGAAGTTAAAGTTCAACAACACAAACTACAGAAAACCGTTAACTTGTGGAAACTGAACAATAACCAACTGAATTAGCTCTGGGTCAAGGAAGAACTAAAATAATAATAGACTTTCTACAATTCAATTTAAACAAATACATGTCATACCCAACTTTTGGAACACTATAAAAGCAGACTAGAAGGAATATTCACAGCACTAAGTTCCTACATAAAAGCAATATACAGAAATTTGACAGCTAACATCATATGAAACAGAGAGATGCTCAAAGCAATTTGACTAAAACCAGGAACAAGACAAGGCTGTCCACTCTCTCTTTATCTATTCAGTAGAGTACTCAAAGTTCTAGCTAGAGCAATAAGACAACTGAAGGAGATCAAGGGATACAAATAGGAAGGGAAGAAATCAAACCTTCACTATTTGCAGATGATATGATAGTAAACATAAGTGACCCCCCAAATTCTACCAGAAAACTCCTACAACTAATAAATAAATTCACTCACTCATAAATAAATATTAGCTGTAAAGTAAGGAATAACCAAGCTACATCCACAGCCCCAAAGAAGCTAGATAATGGGGGCAGGGGGCAAAGAGAGAGGGCAAGGAGAATTTCCTGGAAAATGGAAACAGAAGTAGCCTTCTCCTGTAAACAGATTGGTGGTTATCCTAATCATTATCAGAGAGGATTCATCCAGTAACTGATAGAAGCATATGTTGTGATCCACAGTCAAGCACTCAGTCAAATTATGGGAGTCTGGTTGAAGAGAGAGTAAGGATTGTAAGACCAAGGGGATCAATATCATGATGGGGAACCACAGAGACAGCTGACCTAAGCTTGTGGGAGCTCACTGACTCTGGACTGGCAGCTTGGGAGCCTGCATGGGCCCTCTGCACGTGTGTGACTGTTTTGTTGCTAGGTCTGTTTATGGGGCTTCTATCAGTGGAACCAGAACTTGTCCCTGGTGCTTGAGCCAGCTTTTGGCAACCCATTCCCCATGCAGAGTTGTCTTGCTTAACCTTGATGCAGGGAGGGCAGCTTGGTCTTGACACAACTTGATGTGCTGTGCTTTGTGGACTCCCATGAGAGGCCTGCCCCTTTCTGAATGGAGGTGAAGAAGTGGATGAGGGCAGGGTAGAAGGGAGGTTGAAGGAGGGGATGGGAAGAGAGGAGGGAGGAAAGACTCTGGTTGGTGAAATACATTTTAAATTTAAAAATTAATTATAGAAAGAGTTTTCATGGTTCTTAAGAATGTCTTTCCTGATGATTCTGGATTGTAACAAGTTGATAGTTAAAACTAAGCAACACAGGGACCCATGCATTTACCGTTGTTATATTTTTGTTGGACTAATTTCTTGATCAATATGTAATGATCTTTTTTGTCTCTTTGTAGTTTTTTTAGTTTTAATACATTTTGTTTGATATATGAATTACTATTTCTGGTTCCTTTTAATTTTTATTTGCATGGAATATTTTTTCTATCTTTTTTTCAGAGTCTATATAACGTTATGGGTGAAATAAATTTCTTGTAGGTATCATAACATCAGGACCTTTCCTATTCATTTTAAACCACTTCTTTGATAGTTTTGCACATTGTATTTTGATCCTATTTACCTCCTATGTCTCTATACCTTTCAGACTCAATACTTCTTTCATGCTCACCCAACTTTGTGCCTTCCTTTTGCCTTTTAAATAACCTAATGAGTCCAATATGTGCTCCTCTTGGCTGTGTGGCTGTTCACTGGAGTGTGGTTAATCTAACAAGGGCCACATCTTAGAGAGGACTGACTTTCTATCTCACTGATGCTGTAAGTTGTTGGTAGCTCTTCTGATAGGCATGAGAGCTTGTGTTCACCTCCTATCTCCATGTTGTGATTTTGTCTGACATTAGCTTTCACAGGTCTCTCACATGGGGTTCTGTTATTAAATACATTTATATGGCCCTTGCTTTTAACAGGAGACTTTAGTTATTTATGTTCATAATTGCTATATATATATATATATTAAGACATAACCATCTTATTAAATTTTTTCGGATATAGCTTGTTCTTTGTATCTCATGTTCATCTTTATGGTTCCATGCTTATTTTACAGAGAAGGCCAGACTATTCTTCTTTTTGTGTGCCAACCTCATTAATGGCTTTATATGCTCATGTGTTTGCATCAAAGTAGTAGTTTTCTTTTTCTTCTAAGCATAGGATCCTTCAGCAGTGTTTATAAAACTTGAATGGTAATAGTGTGATGCAATTTTCTCAATTTTTGTTATATTTAAAATAATTCTTTATCACTCCTGGATAGATTGTTGGATATAAATATTCTTAGTTGATGGTTACTTTTTTACAAAACATAAACTATATCAGTTCCGTTTCTTTCTTGTCTATAAATTTTTATTAGGAAAATTATTGATAATTTATTAAGGATTACTAACCTTGGCACATTTTACTTACAATAACTTTGTGTTGTGCTCTTAATGGTTTAATTACAATAAGTCAGGTGAGGAGTTTTTCTGGTCATATCTAGTTGTTCTATAGACCTCCTGCAATACAACTCTCTCAATACTCAGGAAGTTTTCAATTGTTTCTTTGAATAGATTTTCTATTTCTTATTTTTTTAATTTTCCCACTTGATAACTAAATATTGAAGACATCTGTTAGTTAAAGGTATTCTAAAAGTCTTGAATACTTTCATAATTTTCTATTATTTTCTTATTGTCACTGTTGTGGTTTATATTTGGTCTGCATAGGGGTTTCAAAACACTTGTATTCTATATCGGATTTTCTTTTTTCTGATTTATCTATCTTTTTTTTCAAAATTTTAATTATATATATAAACTTAAAATTTTCATTTTCAAGATTTATGTTTTTTTATGGTTTCTGTCTCTCAACTAAATTTCTTACTTACATTATGCATTGTTTTCCTAACTACATTAAAATGTGTTTTACCCTAAATGTCACTAAGTATTTTAATAATTGTTAATTATTTTATTAGCCATTTTAATGTTGTCACTTTCTTTTATATATGTGCTTATTACTATGTGTATTGGGGATATATGAGGAATATGGTAACTTGTGCCCACACATGCACAGTGTATGTGGGATATATGAGGGATGTGGGTGTATACATGCTATAGTGCATGTTTGTTCATAACAACCTTTCTAACTTTATATAGGCCCTGGGGCTCAAATTCATTCACCAGGCTTTCACAGCAAGTGCCTTTACCATTGAGCCATCTATCAACCTCATTTTTAAAAAATCTCTTTTATGGACCTATTATGTTCTTCCAGTGACATCACATAAATTTATTTATTTCATATTTCTGTGTTTCTATATATAATTTATTGTTCTGGAGGTGTTATTAATCTCAGTCACTTTTACAGAGTAATCTCTGTTGCCTTTTCAGGAATGTGTGTCTTTGGTTCACACATTAGCTTTTCCCCACATTGGTACTATAACTTATTCTTTCTTTTTTTGGCTATAATTAAAGATTATTGATACAATGTCTGTCATGGTATAGACTAAAAGAATTCTTTTCTTAGGAGGCTACACAGTGGAAATTCACTTTTGAGGCTCAAGTAAGTATGTTGTAGACAACCGTGGATGTGCAGTACCCACTGTATTTGGCTATCCGACAATGAAGCAATGAGACCATCTATTCTGTGACAGAGGTCCTTCCTGACATTGGTGAAGCAATTCTCTTGTTGGTAGTGACCTGTGGTATTAGCAACAATGGTTACTATCAATATAAATTCTGATAATAGCTTACTTCTTAAAAGCAGAGCAGCCTGGGCTCTGGGGTTATAGGGAAGATGCTAGGAGTTACCTCCTTGGAGGTTCTGTGCAGAGTCATAGTGTGTCTCCTTATTGGGCATCAAGATTGTTGTATCTCTGAGACCTTCCAAGAGCTAGTGTTTTCAGCATCTATACTGAAGCAGTATACTGAGACTTTCCAGCTACCTTCCCCTGCAGAGAATAATGCCCTTCCTCTTCTGAGGAGTAGGTACAGAACCTGCTGGGAACTTAGGTTCTGTTTCTATGCTGTTGTCCCAAACCTCCAAGTCATACATATATCCAGTCTCTCATTGCCAAATCCCATTATGTCCCCATGACAACTCACTTTCAAAACACAACCACTAAACAGCTTATTTTCTTCTTTGAGAAAGAGGTGATGAGTATAGGCTGTGCCTCCACACGGCTGTCTTGGAAAGTCAAAGGAGGGAAAGATGTTTATGACTCTTTATTCATGAGCAACTTGTCACATTTCGCAAATTATTATTTTTATTGTTTTTTTCTTTCTTACATTTTCATCATAATATTAACACATAAAGAAATAAGGCATTTATCTGAAAAGATCTTATTGGCAATTTCTATGTTAATTATCACCTTCCATATGAAAAAGAAACATAGCAGTGTTATACTTTTTAGTTAAAATACCCCCAGTTCTATTCTGATAGTGCAATTCTATTCTATTAAGCCTAAACTGGTACAATATCTTATACCACATTTAATATTAATTAATGTAATTTTATGACTGAATTTGCCTTCTCTTTTCCTCTGTGCTCAAATTACTCTACAATAAACATAGCACAGTAGTCTTACTTAGTGCAAAGTAAATCACAGAGGCCTCTGAATGATATTTCAATGTGCCTTAACAAATATTTGATGCTTAAATCATTGAAATTTCATTGGATCTCAAATTACAGAGGATGTTTTTCAGTCTTTCTCACCATTTCATTATATTTGTTTTTAAAGCTCATGAGAAATAAGGCAGGACCTTCATCATATATTTTTCAAGCAAAGAGAGGGAGAAACAGAAAAAGGAAGGTTATACCTTTAACATGGGAAAGAGAATAGACTGGGAATGATTAAACAGACTATAGTGAACATATCTGAATTCTTCACAGACACTAAGAAGGGAGAGGAAAGTCTGACAGGTTAAAAAGAAAACCAAAGTCCTTGGGTGGATATAAACCCCTTCCCAGTTGAAATTGCAAGGTTCACTTGCAAGAGTCTCCTTTGTGGCAGGATGGGTGGAATAGAACAAATTATGTAACTTTTCAGGCCTAGAATGCCAATGGAATATCCTTTGACTTCAGTATGGTATGGAAAGAATTAGAAATGTACCGTATGTTCTTACTTGCCTTAGGAAACAGTGAGGCTGCATATAAACTACAGTAATAGCTGCTCTAAGCAATACACAGACACTAGAGCTGAAAAAGCATACTGAGAATGACAACAGGCTAGTTGGACCTAAGACTCACTAAGTGAAGGGGAAATAATGCCTGGTACTAGAAACTTAGCCATCTTCCCAGGGCTCGTAACGTCATAAGGATTAGAAAAGAATCTACTATCACCACTTTGCTAGACCAAAACACCTTCACTAACTTCTAAATCATATCCTTTTACTCACAGATAAGGATAGCTATCACCTTTCATTGAAAATGCCTCACTTTTAGCAAATGGAGCCTATCACCAGCTAGCACAACTAGACACAATATAGAGATTAACAGATCATGGGGAAGTCTGGTCCTAGTGGATACAGCTTCATCACAGTGATCTCTGGGAACATTCCAGAAGGTGTGGGAAGATTGAAAGAGACCATACCAAGAAGTTTGCTGTAAAAGAGTCTGCCCTGAAAATGGCTGCCAATCACTGAGATCTTATAAGGCAATCCTTCCACTTATGTACAGGTAAAACATTTATTTATTTATTTATTTATTTATTTATTTATTTATTTATTCCATAAAAAATTTACAGATTTAAACAATGTACCTTGATTATGTCCCATTACTTTCCTCAAAATGTCCCTAGTGCCCCTTACCTGTCTCCCTCCCAATTTTGTCTTCCTTTTAATGATATTGATATCAATGGCTCCAAGCTAAACTAGAACTGTCCATATGTGCACAGATATGGGGCCATCCACTGGGGCTAGAAAAGTCTGCCAGCAGTCACATGCTCAGTGAAGAGAAACTCCTTTCCTCCTGAATTCATCACCATCAACTACAACAGTTTCTCCATCAACGGTGGGAACTTCTGAGACTTTCCTTTACTCACCCTGCAAAACATTTGACACTTTGAAAAGATATAAGCCCCTGTATTAGCTGTTATCTGCTACAAAGAGAAAATTCTCTAAAAAAAAAAAAGGCATAAACATATATTTAAAAGACTCTTTGACAGAATGACCATTAAAATGGCAAAACAGTTCTCCTTACCCAGGGCTTATGATCAATTAAAATGGCAAAACAGTTCTCCTTACCCAGGGCTTATGATCACATTTGTTATGGGCTTTTGACTAGATTTACAGTACCAAGCATGAAATTCTTTCCAGGGAGCAGCCTTATATCTGATCATAAGGCAGTGAGTTACACTGTAACCATCATGCCACTATTGAACCATTAGGGACATCTTGGCTGGCCAGTTGGTACTGTACCAGGAAGGATCTAGTGCTGAATTAGACCACTGCTGTCCTTCTCTTCCACCAGTCTACAAAGTCACCTGGTACTACATAAGCTAGCCAAAAGAAAAAGAGTATTCTAGTTAATCAAAGTTAATTTATCTGTGTCCTGATCTAAAGAGAGTGGTGTGTTCTGAAAAAGGGTCTCAACCTCTCGTTATAGTAGCAGCAGTTTGTGTTCTTTTGGGTGCTTCTGGGGCCTCTCTGATCAATAACAAATAGTGAGTTATCCCATGCCCCATACTCACTTTATCACTTGTGTCTTTTGTGACACCAGAAAGTCTCACTAGCATAACTTTCCAAATACAATTAGATCAAGAACAACAGAAAAAGACATGATAGCATGGATGAGGGAAATGTAAGGATGCTCTCCCTACAATATTGGTGATCAATGAAAGCCAGGAATGGGAGAAATAATCCTTTCCAGGAAGTGACATTTTAATTGTTTACTTAATACCAATGGTCAGCCCTAAAACGATATACACAAAAGTAGCATAATAGAGACTGAGCAGATTGTATTTATTTATTTAGAAACATATGCATATGTATTTACATGTGTATATCAACAATTAATGAAAAAAGGCCATAAATTTAAAAAAGATTAATAAGTATATGAAAGAGATTGTAGAAATAAAAGGGGAGGGGAAATTTTGTAAGTATAATATAGAAAACTGAAATATTTTTTAAAAACTGTATCCATCAATGTGTCACGTTATATGTCATAACAACTCAAAGGTAACAAAATATTTAGATAAAAACTAAAAAAAAGCATATAATTGAGAAAAAAAGGCAAGTTGAGGAGGCATGGAGAAATTGGTAGGGATAATTGATTTACTGTTATATAAATATAAACTTTAAAAAAAGTTCTAACAAATACTAGAAAACTCATTAAATCCTGATCCCTTTAGGTGAGGAAAATCTGTGATTTATTTCCAAGTGCCATAAAATAAATAATTAATAAATGTACTTGTGAGACATGTTACATGTATGAAAAATAAAATTATATAACAATAACACAAAGCAACAGGTTGGAATTTATATTTAAATCTAGTTTGTTTGGTAAATATCTCTTATCTTTAATTTGAAATGAACTAGAACTTGAAAACAAATAAAAGCTTTTATATGAAAATATACACATACCTCATGACAAAGAAAATATAGGTAGCTCAAAATACATGCAGAGAAAACTATTTCATTAGAATATTAAAATATATACTGAAATACAGTAGAATATTTTTAGCTAGTATTAGCAAAAACAAATAGTCTGATAGCTGTGTTCATTTCAAAGGTAGTGAGTCTGGAAATGCTGCGAATGGTGCTGCTTCAAACATGATTTCTATAATCTTATAATTTCAGCACTTGAATAACTTATTAGAATTATAAATATATTTACCCCTTGACCCAGATATCCATTTATGGCATTTACCTCACAAATATACTTACTGAAGTGAAAAATAATGCATTTTTTGGGCTCACAGAAGAAACTGATTATAAGCCACTATCCATAATTATTGATGCAAACACTCTTTTATACATCTTTATGAAGAAACATACTGTTTTATGAAAGGAAAAAGAACTACTGAGTAGAGATATAGAAACCTTATTGGGATAGATATATATTGTGTACATGAGTTTGTGGGTATTTTATATTTTCATGTACTTAAGCATCAAGTGATTTTTCCAGCGGTAAGCTTCATGTATCATGCAGAACATGGTTTACAATGAAAGGCAAGAAGACACCTGTGCATAGATTTAAATCCAGGAGTGTCTGCCAGGAATCAGGAAGTAGGACAGGAATTACAGAGATAAAGACACAACTGGGTACAAGGCTTTTTACTATAAATAATTTTATATTTTTTTAGTTATTGGGCAACATGAATTCATTTATCTACTAGAGAAGAAACCTTCAGGAAAGGTTACAATCAGAAAAGCACTAATGTTGAAATTTCTGAAATTTAGCATGGAGGATGTTGGCATATATCTTAGGATAGAACATCTGCTGTATTGTTATGAGTTTGATACTCATATGATATGAGTTATGAGTTTAGTAGGCATTGGAAAAACCCAAACAAACAAAAGAATCAGCACAAGGATAAGACATAAAGACTAACAGGTACACATAAGAGAGAAAAAGAAAGGATCCGTGCCAGGGGCTGTCACATTATTGTGTAGTTTGGGGAACAAATTTAGTGCCCTGTTGATTATGTTTAGAAAACATCTTTATCTCTATATATTTCTATGCTTATGGGTGTTTACCTTCATGTTTATGCACCACTTGTATGCCTGGTACCCATAGAGGTCAGAAGAGAACATTGAATCCCTTGGAATTGGAGTTACAGACAGTTGTGAGCCACCATGTGTGTGCTCGGTCTCAAACCTGGGAGCCATGGGAGAACAGCCAGTACTCTAAACCTCTCAGACATCTCTCCAGCCATTACTGATTTCTGCTTAATTTATTTACTGTGTTTGTTGTTTTCCCTTTTTTCCTGAACAGTACATTTTGTTTTGAAGCAGATCCTTAGACTCCACAAGCCTTGCATTCTTTGGTTTTCCATGTTCACCAACCACCTCTATTACTTTATATCCTGAATGAAGAAGTGTCTGAAGTCATTTTTTAAGATGCAGAGTCCTTACTTATCTCTGTTGTCATCCATGACTATGGATTACCTTCTATATCTGTCCTAGTTTCATTGCTGCTTCTTTAAACAAACAAACAAACAAGCACTCTGACCAGAAGCAGCTGATGGGGGTAAAGGGATTGTTTGGCTTGTAGTTTCTTGTTACAGGCCAGCATTGGAAAGAATTCAAGGCAGTAAGTTTGCTGCATCTTCTTATATAGTTCAGAACTAGGCTCATGACACAGTGTTAACCACAGTGGGCAGAGTTCTTCCACATGACTTAACAACCAAGATAATTCCCAACAAATTTGCCAATGGGATAACCTATGCTATATAATTCCCCATTTATACTACCCAGATGAGTCTATCTTAAGTCAAACTGACCCTCAAAACTAACAAGCACAGGCCCTTTGCCATTTAGTAGGCCTGCTGTACTTTTAAGTTCGTCTTCAGCAATGATCTTTAGAATTAGAATTCAGTGTTTCTGGGGTCAAGGGGCTGAAGCAAGGGTCAGGAAGGGAATTGTGTTTCCTTCACTTGTAACACATCTGACCTGCTTGTGACAAGCTTCTCATAGGACTAAATGTTCCCTTAACATTTACTCAAAAAATTAGAAAATGTGTTAGTAACAGCCTTATCTCCCAGATTTGCAGAGCAAAGGACAGCATGACCTTTTAAATATTCTTTTTAGTTAATTCTTAGGATCAAAATGGAGGAAAGAAATTGAGAATAAATACTAGAAAATATATGACTGTTAAACATTCAGATCTGGAGGAGTGAGCCCCACATAAGAAAGAGTAATTGATAGATGAATAATACAATGTGTAAAGATGTATTAGTGTTTCCATTATTTTGTACCATTTCTATTCAGTAGAAGCTGATTTCCATAGTAATACAGTTAGCTAAAAATCTGCCTTTGTATATAAAGTCTCCACAGGAAAAGCAAAGATGAAAATGGCAATTTTTAAAACAATATTCTCGGGTTTTTGTTTAATAAAACTAATGTTTTCAAATCTGCTTTTATTAAAACACAATAAATACCATCAATTTTTGACATAAAATCTCATTATCCACTGTAAATATTTATCACTTTCCAGGAGAAGATTGTGCAGTGGGTGACTTCTCATTGATTTCCTCATAAAGCTGGAGAAGTGAAACTCCTTTTTATTTTCATAAAAATAAAAGGACTCAGAATTTGACATGCATTCTGTTTGGACCCTAATCACACAAACTACAGATGACACATTATGCAAGTGTATTTCCTTAGCATTAAAAAATTACAAAAGTAACAGCAGTGTAAAACCCTACAGGTAAAATTAATGGAAGATTCTCAGTGCTACTTGGAGATCATGCCCTCTTTTGGTGGGAGTCCCATATTCTTCCTAAATTTAAAGGTTTTGTACTACATTAAAATGAAGGTGTGGCAAAATAATGTATGCTGTTTAGTTTTCTAGGTCTGCAAACAACGTCTCAAGACATAAAATAGGGTACAAGACATTGACATGGTATTGACTGAAAGCAGTTGTGACTCTTTGAAAGAGGTTATAGGTTAGTCACTCAGGTTCAACAAGCATGGATTATTGATTGTAGACACCATTTATCATTGAGGTTAATTAAGAGTTTCCTCAGTTATGAATGCTGTGCCACACATTCAGTATAATTTAAAGAGTGTTAGGGAGATGAGGAACATAGATGGCAAATCATTTAAAGCCATACTATTGGGATTAGGCAGAGTAATGGGGAACTTCCAAGCTCATGTTCAACACTAACCCAGGTAGGGTTTTTCTTGTTGTTTAGTTTTTTATTTTGTTTTATTATTTTTATTTCTTTATTTATGTGTGCGTGTGTGTGTGTGTGTGTGTGTGTGTGTGTGTGTGTGTGTGTGTATGCATGTGCATGCCACAGCCCCAGGAAGATAACAAAGGATAATCTATGTGTCAGTCCTTTCCTAGTATAATGTTTGAGATGAGGTATCTTGTTACGCCAGGCTAGCTGACTCAGGAGTTTTCAAGGATTCTCCTGTCTCTACCTTCCACCTCATTGCAAGAGCACTGTGATGACAGAGGTGCACTATTGTGTTGACTTTTGTGTAGGTCTGATGATTCAAACACAGCAAATCCTATACCCAATGAAATATCTCTCAGTCCACAGCTTCAGTGTTTACCTTGTAAAAGGAAAAAATTAAATCACACATCTGATTTCATCTTTTTAAAAAAGAATAAAACAATATTTTCAGAGTGTGATACAAATCAGAACTATACATGCATCATAAACTTTTGTATACAAACTCAGCTAGGCCACAAACCTTTAGGAGTGTGTTTGATAAAGATCTATGGACCACCAATTAAGGGTACAAGGAGACAGACTTTTCCTTGGGGAGATACAGTATACATATCTAACTTATTTCAGAAAGGGAGTCCACAATTGACCAGTGTATATACCACCAAAGTTCAACTTTGAGAACCAATTTTAATTTCTTTTGAGGAGGTTGCTTGCAGAAATGTGGATGAAGATTTACTTTTAGGAGCAGGAATGACTAAAAGGCAGCTACATCACCATATCCCACTGCTTGGATGACAATTTACAAAAGCAGAGAATCTGGAACATACTGTACAATGTACAGGCAGGTAAATAGGTTGAAAAGTGTTTTTCTTGGTGGTTGAGGTGTCCCCAACCTCTTCTAGGCAGCACAGTTGCCCTTTATTTCATGTCTGTGGCTTGGCTTATCAAAGAATGTCTTGCAGCAGGCTTTACTGTTTATATACTCTTGTGAAGAGAGGGACGTAGTGAATCTGGTTAGTTTCAGGGACTTCCTGAAGCTACTTTGAATTGTTTCCTTTGGTCTTAACAGTTTTCGTAAAATATTTCTCCTTCTCCTAGAATATCCTGTTGTCTCACCTCCCTGTAAACATTTTGTCTTCAGAAGTTTCTCTGAAAGTTGGAATGTTTTAATATCAAAGGAAACTGCTACTCAACAAAGGGAAAATGAAATTAATGATCTTTGAAAGCATATTCTCACTTTACTGTCACCTAGCTAGATTATAGTCACACCATTATTCTCTCTATAGATCCACTTAGCTACATGTGCTGAAATCCAAAGTTTATCATTGCATTAATATTGTTTTACATGTTTTTTTCTTTTTAGTTCTAGCTGCTAAGTTTTAGTTTCTTTTCCCAAGACAAAAGAAAGCCTTGGTTAGTTTAGATTGCTTTGCCTTCTGTGAGCAAATAATTGGGGAAGAGTGTTGCATGAATTCTTGTTGTATTAAAAGAGCCAGATATAGGGGAAAGGCTGAAATATGAGAGAGGAAACACCACAGTCAAATCTCACCCAACTATCTTCCAGCTTCTTCAGCCTTGCTCCTTGTCGCTTCTAATGCCTCATTTGTCTTCCTATGCCTCCCTTAAATACCTTCTTCACCCAGTTGTCACATCCAGGTTAATATTAAAGCAATAGGCTACTACTATTTGGTAGTTAGCCTGAACTCACAGAAATAAGGAAAGATATCTGTCTCTGGAGTTATGGGATTTAAGGCAAGGTACTACTGCTGCCTACCTGGAAGCCTGGAACTCCCTCTGAAAACCAAGATGGCCTCAACCTCAGATCTGCTGGGATTAAAGGTGCAGGTCACCACTCCAGGTCTTTCCCAGTGCTGGGATTAAAGGTGTGAGTTACCAGTCTCTGATCCTCCTCGATTGACTGTGGAATATCTCATGATATTTTATTATTAAATATATATTAAATATATACCATATTACAACAGAAGAGGAGAAAAAAATGAATGAAGGGAGGAAGGAGAGAAAGAGGAAGAGAGAGAGAGGGCAGAATGAGAGAGTGAGGGAGAGAGAAAGTGAAGGGGAAAGGGACTACTACCGCGTTCATGGAGTAAACGAAGTATGTAAGACTGTTGGCTTTCCACATTAAGATCTGGAAATGTTTTTTGTTACCCCAGTGTGGTAAGATATTATCCTAGATAGAGCCACATAATTGTTTGGCCTCGTAAAAGAGCTTGGCAATATTCCTTCAGTTTCTACTGTATGGAACAGTCTGAGAAGTATTGGTATTAACTCTTCTTTGAACGTCTGGTAGAACTCTGCACTGAATCCATCTGGACCTGTGCTTATTTTATTTGGAAGACTTTTAATAACAACTTCAATTTCCTTTGGTGTTATAGGACTGTTAAAGCTTTTAATCTGATCTTGATTTAATTTTGGTAAATGTTACCTCTTCAGAAAGCTGTCCATTTCTTCTAGGTTCTCCATTTTTATGTAATATAAACTTTCAAAGTATGACCTGATAATTCTCTAAATTTCATGGGAGATCTATTTTTATGTCCCCCTTTTCATTTCTGATTTTGTTGATTTGGATCTTCTCTCTCTCTGCTTTTTGATTAGTTTGGATAAGAGTTTATCTATCTTGTTGACTTTCTCAAAGAACCAACTCTTTGTTTCATTGATTCTTTGTATTGTTCATTTTGTTTCAATTGCATTGATTTCAGCTCTAAGTTTGATTACTTCCTGCCATCTATTCCTGCTCGGTAAGTTTGCTTCTAATTGTTGTAGGACTTTCATCTGTGCTGATAGTTCTCTAGTGTGAGATTTCTCTAGTCTTTTCATGTAGGCATCTAGTGCTATGAATTTTCTCCTTAAGACTGCCTTCACTGTATCCCATTATTTTGGGTATGTCGTGGATTCATTTTTGTTGAATTCTAGGAAATTCTTTGATTTCTTTCTTAATTTCTTCTTTGATCCAGAGATGGTTTAGTTGAGGGAAGTTTAGTTTCCATGTGTTGGTAGGCATTCTGTGATTCTTGATGTTGTTGAACTCTAGCTTTAGACCATGGTGATCTGAAATGGGATAAGGAGTTATACCCATTTTTTTGTACCTGTTGATATTTGCTTTATGACCTAGTATGTGGTCAATTTTAGATAAAGTTCCATGGGGTGCTAAGAAATATGTATATTCTTTGTTTGGTTGGAGGCTTCAGTATATATCTACTAAGTCCATTTGGGTTATAACTTCTGATAGATCCCTTATTTCTCTTTTGAGCTTCTGTCTAGTTGACCTATCCAAGGATGAATGTATGGTATTGAAGTCTCCCACTATTAATGTGTATAGGTTGATATGAGGTTTAAGCTTTGTAAGTGTTTTTTTTACATATGTAGGTGCCCTTGTGTTAGGGGCATATATATTCAGGATTGAAATTTTGTCTTGGTGAATATTTCCTGAGATGAATAAGTAGTGACCTTCCTCAGTTCTTTTTATTGATTTTAGTTTAATGTCTATTTTGTTAGATATTAGAATAGCTACACCAGTTTGTTTCTTAGGGCCATTTGATTGGAAAGTCTTTTCTCAACCTTTTATCCTGAGCCTGTGTCTGTCTTTAAAGTTGAGGTGCATTTCTTGTTTGTTATTAGAAAGATGGTTTCTGGTTTTTATCCATTTTATTAGGATGTGTATTTTCATAGGGGAATTGAGTCCACTGATATTAAGGGATATTAATGACCAATGATCAATATTGCCCATCATTTTTGGTAGTAGCTTGTATTTCCTTTTTTGGGGGGACTTCTTCTGTCGGCTTATGTATTGTCTGTGGTTACGTGGGTGTTTCTGTTTCCTTAGGTTGGAGTTTTCCCTCTAGGGCTTTTTGTAGGGTGGGATTTACATTTAGGTATTGTTTAAATCTGGTTATGTTGTGAAATATTTTTTTTACTCCATCTTTGTTGATTGATAGTTTTGTTGGGTACAGTAGTCTAGGTTGGCATCCATGCACTTTTAGTGTCTGTGTTATGTCTGACCAGGACTTTCTTGCTTTCATTGTTTCCATTGAATAGATGGGTGTTATTTTGATGGGTCTGCATTTATAGATGATTTGACCTTTTTCTTTTGCAGTACTTAGTATTTTGTTGTTGTTGTTGTTGTTCTGTAGGTTTAGAGACTTGATTATTAAATGGTGAGCAGACTTTTTTATGGGTCTAGTCTATTTGGTGTTCTGTAGGCTTCCTGTATTTTTATAGGCATTTCTTTTTTCAGGTTGGGGAAGCTTTCTTCTATGGACTTTGTTGAATATATTTTCTGTGCCTTTGAGCTGGTATTCTTCTCCTTCTTCTATTCCAATTATCCTCAGGTTTGGTCTTTTCATGGTATCCCAGATTTCCTGGACATTTTGTGTTATGACTTTTTTTCATTTTAGTGTTCTCTTTAACTGATGTATCTATTACCATTATTGAATCTTCCACCCCAGTGATTCTCTCTTCTATCTCTTGGATTCTGTTGGTTATACTTGAATCTGTAGTTCCGGATTGTTTGTTCAGATTTTCTATTTCTAGTTTTTTCTCAGATTGTACCTTCTTTATTGCTTCTATTTTGGTTTTTAATTCTTGGCAAATTTCTTTCACCTGTTTGTTTTCTTTTTTGTTTTGTTTTGTTTTCTTGATTTTCTTTCAGGGCTTTGTTCATCTCTTCTAATTTTCTGTTTGTATTTTCTTCTATTTCCTTAAGGGAGCTTTTTATATCCTCTTTTAAGGCTTCTATTAGTTGCATAAAATTGTTTTCAAGGTCATTTTCTTCTGTTCCTTCTTCATTGTTATGTTCAGGTCTTGAAGCTATAGAACCATTTGCTTCTTCTGGTGGTGTCTTGTTTACCTTTGTATTGTTGCTTGTACTCTTGCACTGCTGTCTGCCCATTTTTTCCCCAATTCGCTCTTGGTTAGTTCTTGGTCAGCTCTTAATGAGTTGTTGGTCTGAGGGCTCTTAATCAGCTTTGTGTTCAGAGGGCCAGCTGCTCTCATGAGGTTGCAGTGTTTTCATGCCAGTTGTCACCTCTTGACCTCTCACCTCTTGGCTGTTTGCCCAGGAACTTTGATTTTCCCCGGTTGCTATTACACCCACCGTGTTCCTTGTGGGCTGTGCTCTGTGCCGAAGCTGAGTGGGAGTCTCAGAGCCCGGGTTCAGGTGGTGGAAGTCACCTTCTCAGCCTTCTTTCAAATAGAGCCAGGGAACACCATTCTAGAAGTGGCACGGACCACAGTTAGCTGACACCTCCTATATCAATCACTAATAAAATGCTCCACAGGCTTACCTACAGCCTACTCAGTTTATAGACACAGTTACTCAGTTGAGGTTCTCTCCTTTCAGAAGACCTTGTGTCAAGTTAACATAAAATTATCTGGCCCAGTAAGTTACCCTGACTCAAAATATAAAGTGCTTGGCCCTACAACAATCGGGGTCTGTGTTAATGTCCATAGCCTATACCAACACCAAAGGCCACACTGAAGCTCATGGTCTTGGCTGCAACCTGTAGCCTTCTTGGTGTCCAAGGGATGCTGTTCTGGGTGACCTCTGCTGTAACCCAGGGTCATAGTGATAATTGGGCTGGGCTCCAGCCGTGGGCCATGTATGGGTTTGTGGCCCTATAAGAGCCAGGGTCTGACTCGACATCTGTGGTTCTTGTTGCAGTAGAGGGCTATGTAGTTGACTGGGATCTGATCAGGTACCTGGTACCATATAGGTGCCCAAGGACCTTGCTGCAGCTGAGACCATACAAATCTGAGTGGCCTTCACAACCACCTAAGGCCACAGATGTCCAGACTGGGTCTGGTCTATGGTCCTGTTGCACCCAGGTTCTGGTGTTGATGTCTGTGGTCCACATCACCTCAGGGGGCCAAAGAAACAATGCATGATGAAATCAGAGGGCCCTGCTGACCATGAGAAAGCTGGCTCCCCTGCCCCTCACTAGACACTGCAGCAAGAATGTTGGCCCCACTTCAAGGGAGAGCTGGACCCTGCACTCAGAAGAAATGGCCCCAACCCCTCACCACAGGTGAGCAAGAACTGACCGTGATGGCCTAGGCATAAGGGAGATAGCTCTCCTCCTCATCTGAGTGGGGCAGTCCTCTGGACTAACCTCTTCAGCTGTCACTTAGGCTCACATCCCCACACACACATCTACCCCATCTAGGGCCTGTGGAACCTTGTGAAAGGACTAGCGTTAGTGCTTTCCACATAGGAGGAACACACACACTCACTGCCAGGTGCCATATGAGGGTTTATTTTAGCGAGTTCAGGTACCTGGAGGAGGGCAGGAGAGAGAAAGAGAGGGAGGGGGAAGGAAAGAGAAGGAGAAATCAGCCTCCACATTTAGTTTCCTTTTAAGAGAGAGGGTGGGCACAGATCTACATAGCCATGCCTGAGGGCATGCCCTT
>PVIH01024499.1:12438-22713 GCA_004025045.1 Sigmodon hispidus | reverse complement strand
AAAAAAAAAATAAAAAAAAATAAAAATTCAAAGTTAATAACGCATCATTTAGTCTATTTCTGGGGGTCTTTGTTATCACTTTCTGTTTATTTAGCTTATACTTTAGAATTCCATTTTATCTTTCTATAACTACTTGCCCTATAGAATTGTGTGGTATACCTATATTATATTTTATATTATATTTTGCTGTATATCATAACAAGCAAAAATCCTAGACACATTTGATGGAGCATTGTCAGTTTTAATTTTTACAGGTGTTCCCATGATGGTCATAACTTTTTGCAAAGGTGTGGCTAAAAAATCAGCCTTTTGTGAGCTCAAAGAAGTTTCCCATTGAAATTCTGAAAATATATTTGTTTGTATGGCTTACATATTTTAATTTTCCAAATTCTGTAAAATTAAACAGAGTAATCTGCCAAATTTATTTCTATGTGTACCTTTAGAATTACTTCCTGGCAGTTATCGAATTTGGTTATAGAAGGAACAGGCAAGACTTCTTTTTACAATTTCTTTGGCTTGCTGCCAAGTGATGGAGAAAACCTTTTTTAAACCTTTGCTATTTACATAATGTTTTTATGAAACTTTGAGGCCTCAAGCACAGTTTCTATTAATAATTTATCAATTTAATTATTACCTTGTGCTAGAGGGCCTGACAGATCTCTAAGAAACTGGATGTGGGGGCTGGAGAGATGGCTCAGAGGTTAAGAGCACTGACTGTTCTTCCAGAGGACCTGAGTTCAATTCCCAGCAAAACCACATGGTGGCTCACAACCATCTATGATGAGGTCTGGTGCCCTCTTCTGTAAAACTGTATGCATAATAAATAAATAAATCTTTAAAAAAAAAAAAAACTGGATGTGTGTTTTATATAAGGGATGATTTCTCGTAACAGAATATATAATAAAGTTAGAATTAAATGTATAGGTAAACATTCTCTGACCTATATACCTTGACCCTACAGGTGACTCTTCTATTACCACAGAACAACTTTATGTGTAAAGTTGGTCTTGTATATACCTCCATCTCTGAATTCAAACATCTTAACTAGTTTTTTTCTGATTAAAAGATTTCAGGATTTATTTTCCTTCTAATATTTATTTGTTCTTTTACTTATTTTAAAGACAATGGCTGACTCTGTAACCGTAGCTGGCCTTGAAGTCACCGTGTAGACTAGGCTCCCCTCAACACTGGATATTCCCTGCTTCTGCCTTCAAGGCATGTACCCCCAGATCAGAATTGTTTGCATATATGCAACAATTTATTTTTAGTGTGGTAAACATAAAACATTGTTTTGTACATCAAAATTAATATGTTTTATGTTATATTTTTCCTTTTCATGCTTTCATTAATACTATGTAGTTCTAGAAAAATTGTCTCAATTCAGAAAATTACCATGTTTCCTATGATAAATTCTAGTTTATCTGTAGTCTGTATTCTAGTTTATGAATTTCTCTAGTGTAAAATATTATATAAATAAAACTATAATTTACTTAATTTTATTAATTTTTACATTTTAAAATTACTTATGTTGTAAAATACACAAATACTGTGTGTAGCTAAATTATTTCATTATATTAACATTTTATCTACTTTTCAATTGAAGAACATTTGTAATTATTATGGGTAGTATAAGTATTGGTGGTAGAATATGTGAATGTGTTTAACAAACATGTTTATTTTCTCTGGACATACACACAGATGTGTAGTAACTATATTTTTTGGGGGATGGGCAGCTGAACACAAGACTGGTTTAAACCCCTAGTATTGTATTCTAGTATTCTAGATCTGGATGAATCCCTCCTCAACTCCTCTCCATCTCTTTTGTACCTCATATCTCCTTCCATCTTAGTTCTCTTCCTTGATCTTGATCTTTATCTTTTATTTATTCCTTTTTATTTCTTTTCTTTCCATCCTTCTTATTTTCCTTTCTAGCTTTTTTATATTTCTTTTATTGAGGATAGATTATTCTCTCATATAACAGAGCCCAACCAGTTTCTGTTCCCTCCACTCTTCCCAGCTCCCCCTATCATATTTTCCTCTAGATCCACTCCCCTTCTGTTTCCCTTTAGAAAGGATCTCAACCTTAAAAGACAACAACCACACAGGACAAAACAAGACACAATAAGTCAAGGCAAAGGCCTCATACTGAGGATGGACAAGGCAACCCAATGAGGGTAAAGAGTCTCAAGAGCAGACAAAGGAGTCTAAAACACATTCTTACCCACTCTTAAAAGCCCCACAAAACACCAAACTAATACCCATGACATATACAAAGAGGATTTGGTGCAGACTCATGCAGGCCTCATGCTTGATGTTTCAGTCTCTGTGAACCCATATGACCCCTACCTAGTTGATTCAATGGACCATGTTTTCCTGGTGTCCTCTATGTCCCCTGACTTTTACAATATTTCCTACTCCTCTTCCAAAGGGTTCCCCAAGCTCCAAGAGGAGGGACCCAATGAAGGCCTCCAATTAGACTCTGTGAAGTTATTATGCTGGCACCAGGTCAACTTTGACACACTCATTGAGCTCCGTGGATGTTGAACTCAACCATGGGGCCCTGATGTTAGTTTATGGAGAGAGACCCTCTATTCTAGCATCTCTATTATCAGTCTGAATTGTTAGGGATCTTCACAGAACCCTATTAAGCATAGCTGAACTGAATACAGCCCAGTCTTACCACTGAAAGCTTTGCCTAACTACAAAGACGGTCATTTTAGACTCTGTATCCTCTATCACTAGTAATTAATATCTGAGTAATACTTCATTGTGTAAATGTAGCACATTTTCTTCATCCATCCTTCATTGAAGGACATTTAGGGTGTATCTAGTTTCTGGCTACTGTAGATATAGTCAAAATGAACATAGCTGAGCAAGTCCTTGTGGTTAAATGGAACATTCTTTGAGTATATGTCTTGAGGTAAATCAACTCCCAATTTGATTTACACCTCCCTAGTGGCTAAGGATGTTGACCTTTAAATATTTCTTAGGCATTTGAAATTCATCTCTTGAGAATTCTCTAGTTAGTTCTGTACCTCATTTTTAAATTCAATTATTTGCACTTCTTTTGATATTTAGTTTATTGAGGTTTTTATATATTTTGGATATTAGATCTCTGTCATATGTGAAGTTGGTAATAATCTTTTCATATTCTGTAGGCTGCTGCTTTGTTCAATTGGTGGTGTTCTTTGCCTTATAGAAGCTTAACATACATAAGCAATAATTCCATCAGTAATGTCAAGTTCAGGAACAATTGGCAAATTCAAAGAAAATATTATATTATTTATTTTATTTTGATGAGTCCAAATGATTGTACCTAATTTACTTTCTATTTAACCTGTATTTCTTTTTTTCTTCTTTATTTATTTTGTATTTATCAAAAAAACAGTAAAATGAATTTAAGATGCTGAAAAGTTAACAATAACTATAAAGAGGATAAGAATCATAAGCATGACTTATCAAGGGTGATAATGCAAATAAGATTGCTACACATATATTTACTTTGTGTTCAGCTTTCCCTCTGAATTTTTTTCCATCCCTGTATATCTTTATTCAAGGTCCCTTCCCCCTTCCACCACATCAGGTCATTTTTCTTCTCCGCAACTCCCCATCCCCTCCCTGGGCAGGGGGCAGACAGTCCTATGGTCCCACTGACCCAATAATGCTTGGATCAGTCTCCACTACTGGCCAAATCCAGTTTTGTCCATCCTCCCTCAAGAGTGAGTCATTAACCTGTATTTCTAACTGAAAACTATCTTTTTATGTGTCTCAAACTTACACACATTACCTGTTACTGAGTTTCTTTTCTAAAACTGTCACTAGAAAATTATAACTATAGCTATCTCATCTTCAACTCCTTCAGAAACCCAAGAAAGAAATAATATTAACTAATTAAAAAAGAAGTTCAAGCAAGTGACTTCCAAAATATGTGAAAAATGAAAGAGCCGGATGCCTTGACAGTCACCAAAGGTTCCTCTGCAGCATTAAAATGTACATTTTCAACCTTCAGACCTAGCATATCTGACAGACTTCTCTATAAAACAGGATATTTTTAAAGACCATCCTACCTTGTCCTGTAAGTTCATTAGTTCTCTTTTTGTGTATCATGCTTGTCCATTTTAGACATCATACTGTCAGCAGTCAATGAAATGGCATTTTCTTGCTCAGTGGCTAACTTTTACCATAAAGAAGGTCAACTCCATATGGAGTTTCTTCATTGCCTATCATCTTCTCTGATGTAGATTGGTGCTGCCAGGCGCAGAAATCTCATTGTCATAAAAATAGTAATCTATTTTATTAAAATACTTTAAATGCTATAATCTATAGAACTCTGAAGTGTTTAAACAAGACATGTTCATCTGAAATATATCTGACCTTGAAAACAAATCTAATATAATGACTTTGATTGTAATGTCAAACTACTAACTTGTATTTATTTTCTATTTAGTTGGGAATAGTAACTTACAAAGACGAGCAAATTTATTACATTGTTAGATGTGCTATATAGGTACATTATCTTAAGGAAGCATAGAAAGATATGTAAAGTAACAGAATTATTCTCACCTTTGTATTAGTATACATAATTTATATACAATATCAAAAATTACAACCCAATATAAAATATTTAAAACTGCTTTTTAAAAGTTGATTCAATAATCTACCCTCATATTCAATCTGTAGCTCCTTTTTTTCTTTTTTTCAAATAAAAACATTGAACGTAATCTCCTTTGTTCAGCTTTTTTTCTAACCATAATCAATAACAATTTGTAAGTAATTACCCTAAACCATGACAATCAGCCATAACCTATTGAAAGATAAAAAAATCACCCGCTCCATGTCTTAGAAATGTAGTTATCATGTTCTTTCTGCTGTCTTGGAGTAACAGTATCTTTTGGGCAATTCTTAAAAGAAAAATTTTGTTAATTTTCAAGTCCTGGATTAAGTAACTGTGTCATTTATTGTCCAGTCCCTGAATAACAGAAAATTGGAGGGCTTGTCTCAAATCCTGGTTAGAGTAATCTATGAAGTTGGCTCATCTCAGGCAGCCACTTCAAAATTTTTCTGAACAGTTTGTAGTCCAAATTCAATCTTTAATTAATATTTATCAGCCTTGTGGCTTTGTCATACTCTGTTTGAAATCATCTTCATGGTGGGTACACCATCTTCCTTTTGTATACTTCAAAGGTAGCAATTACTCATTGCCATGGTTCACTGCAGAAAACTGATAAGAGAAACTCAAACCCATAACAATTTACAAGAAGCTAATTATAGCAATAAATTCACTTGTAATATACTACATGAAGGATTAATATTTATTTAGGGGGTATATTACACTCACAATACAAAAAACCTTAAGACTATTGTTGGAAAAAAGAATGGTTCCACACTGTCTCTGATCCACTCTCCAGAACCCAGGAACTGAAACAGCACCCCGAATTTGGTGTCCCTAGCTTCTCATTGATTCTGGCCACAACCTTAGGGGTCTTGATTCTCAGAAGCTACTGACTCCCTAAATAATGTCTGAATCCAACTACACTAGATAAAACCTTTTTTCTACAATTAGTTAGTACTCTATGTGACCATTAATATTATGACAAAATGTTTAATATATACATTATTCTAATACAGTCAATTATTTGGGAAGAAGCTGCAGATTGAGCAGGATGAAAAGGGCTCCAATTACAGGGGAGAGTGCTGAAAGGGTCTACTTGAAAGGGAGAGTATTTCAGAGTCATATAGAAACAAGGGAAACCTCCAGAAATCTACAATGATGACCCAAGCTCAGAGACCTAGCTATAGGATATACATACCCTGAACCAGTCAATATTTCAAGTAGAGACACTGGAATATTAACTCAGTCACATTAACTTAAAGTCTTTCATGCCTATGGAATGTGCTAGAGTAAGGGTGGCTCAGAGTGACCAATCAATACCATTCCAGCCTCAGACTCATGCCAGGAAAGTGAATCAACTCAATACTGCCTGGAGCACAAAGACCTTGAAGTTGAATGGCCCAAAGCCATAGAATAAAACCAAACATGGCTGAGAAAAAAAAAACAAAGTCAAAACAATGATGGATAATGATCCTCTGCCATGCTCATAGATCACTACCCAGACCAAATGTATTTAGGGAGCTTTCATCCATCAACTGGTGAAAATATATGCAGAGACATACCACCAAACATTAGGCTGAGCTCAGAAAATCTCACAGAAACCAGGGAGAAAGAATTCTCAGAGACAGAAGGGTCAAATATACCTCAAGAAAACCCATAGGAACAACTAACCTTGGCTCATAGGAGCTGAAAGAGACTAAAGTGACAACCAGAGAGTCTGCAATAGACTGACCTAGGTTCTCTACATATTTGACATTTTTGTAGCTTGGTTTTCTTGTGAGGCTCCTAATAGTGGGAAAAGAAGGTATCTCTGGGGCCTTTGCTAGCTTTTGGAAACCTTTCCCAGTCTCAATACATGAGATGCTTAGTCTGTTTGCAACTTAATATTTTATGTTTTGTTAATATCAATGAGAGGCCTGTTCTTTTTTGAATAGAAAATAAGGAGGAGTGAATTGGGAGGGAGGGGTAAAGGGAGGTAGTAAGGACTGCACTGTGAGCAGGGAGGTGAAATTTTCGTCAGGATATAAGATAAATGAATAAATAAATATTTAATTCTTTTAAAAAGATATTTAGTGGGTATTCACAGAGGAATAAGGACAGAAATGTATTAAAAAGCTTTTATTTGCCATGGTTAGTATTTCTATAACTGTAGAAAATTTTGTATATACATTAAAATGCCACCATTAATTATAGAAATAGTCTCTGATAAAGCGCAGGTGTTTTGGGCCTTGACTTGCACTGTATTGAATGAAGGCAGGTCCCCTGCAATGAGCATGCAGTGAGTGTTTAGAAACAAGGATACAGAGACTCAGTGTAGATTTGCATTTCCAGAGACACATGTTTCATTTTAAATTAAGTTTTAGTCATTGCACACCTAGAAATTTACTGTGACCAAAATTCTTAGGACCTCCATATTTAGTTTATTCATTGGTTAATAATGAACCAGAGGTTTGTAGTAATATATTGTGTATGGAATAGTTTACCTTGAGATCACAGGATAGAGACAGCCACAGATTTAGTCATAGAGGCTAGGGAGTAGTGACACACACCTTCACTTCTAACACTAGAGAGGCAGAGACAGATCCTACTGGATCTCTTTGAGTTAAATGCCAAATAGAACCTGGCAGTGACAGCACACACCTCTAATGCCAGCACTTGGGATCCCATGGCTCTGCTCCCAGTACTTGGAAATACACATGCCTTTAATCTAACACTAGGAAGTTTGAATCAGAAAGTAAAATAACTGGACAGAGAAAGATATAAGGTACAAGGAGACATGAGCTCAGCCTTTCCCTTTCAGCTGAGAACTCATCAGCATTCAGTCTGAGAATTCCTGGAGACAGGATCATCTGCCTTTGGCCTAAGGAGTTGGCTAGATGAGAAACGGCTATGACTTGTTCCTCTGCCTCTCTTATCTTCAGGCAAACTTTATTACATATATAATATACTACAAAGATCTTCAGGTAAACATTATCAGACACACAATGTATTACTGCATATGCGGTGGGATTGTTTATCTGTATTCTGTGAACATCATTCTGTAAATAATAAAATCATTTTGGCCTGTGTAAGGTGCTGTAGAAGTAGGTGGAGGAATCAGAAGATAGGAAGGAGAAGCAGGGTGACAGAATCCATCCAGCCACCAAAGAAGAAACATGTAAGGGACACAGGTGAGCCATGGCCATGTGACCAGACAGATTAATGGAAAGAGGTTGAATTAAGTTAAAAGAGCTAGCTAGCAATGTGCCTAAGACATAGGTCAAACAAGATGAAATAAATATAAGCATTTGCGTTATTTCTTTTGGGGGGAAGCACCTGTGGGTGGGTCAAACCTATGGCCCATATGGGGTCAGAAACCTCGTACAACACACATAGGCAAAGAACACAGATTATGGAAAAAGACAAACAGAAAAGCCTGTTTCTGGTAGTAAAGAACAATACAATTAATGTAAAAATATAATTTATCTCAGTGACAGAAACAGACAAACAAAATGACTTCCAGAATTCATGAACTATATGAAAAGATAGGGAAGACCTCACAGATATTTAAGATATAAAAAAGTACACAGAGAACAGCCTCAGCCTCAGAGTTTCTTCTCAGAAAGAAGAGAGTAAAGAGACAGAAGAAAGTTTAACATTTGTTAGTTTACTTTTGATATTTACCAAGAAGTTGTGTTAAAATAAAAACTACCAGCCTTACAAATTCAAAATGGTATTCACCAGCACATTCTAGCATATTTGGTACAGGAAAGTATTTCATACAATACCAAAAGAGAAACTTAAACACTAAGATAGCTACAAGCTCTTTATCTACAATTGAATGCTGCCTGAAAAATAAGCTATGGCAATGGTGGCAAGAAGCTTGTGAGAGTAACCAACCAATAACTGATTTAACTTAAGACCCAATCCACAGAATGCAGTCCATATCTGACACTGCTTGGGTGACTAATAACCAGAGAATAGATAGGCCAAGGACTTAGGATAAACCAAATACTACTGGTCTCTTAAAAAAAAAGTAGTGATAAAATGACTCCTAGTAATATTTTCCTATATTCACACATCAGTGCCTTGTTCAGCTGTCATAAGAGAACCTTCCTTCTTCAGCAAGCAGGAACAAATACAGAGATCCACAGCCAGATTTTTATTATAAAGAAAAGAGAGAGGGAGAGAAGGAGTATGAGAGATTGACTGAGACCCTGAAAAACACAGCTCTAAGTGGGATGTCTCCATCAAATCTCTCCTCTCCCCTCAAAGAAAATCCCATGGAAATGGAGGCAGGAACACTGTAGGAGCTAGAGAGAATGAAGAGCAGAATAATAAGGCCATCTAAATCAACTAAGCAAGGCTCCTATGAGCTCTCAGAAACTAAACAACATACACAGAGCCTGCATGGGTCTGTACCAGACCCTCTATGTATATGTTATAGCTTTCAGTTATCTTTGTGGGACTCCTGAGTGTGAGAACAAATGGATCTCCCAGTTTTGCCTTCTCTTGGGCTTTTTTGTTACTTTGCCTTCTTCAACCACAATTTGACTATTATTGCTTAATATTTTATTTTATTTTGTTTTTATTGTTCTCTCTTAGAAGCATGCTTTTTAATAAGAGATGAAAAGGGAATAAATCAGGATGAAAAGAGAGGTGTGGAAAATTGGGTGTAGATTGAGAAGAAACTATAAGCAGGTCCTATCTATTATAAATATTGCTGCTACGCACATAGTTGAACAAGTGTCCTTATGTTATGATTGAAGATCCTTTGGGTATATGCCCAATATTGGTATAGCTGGGTCTTGAGTTAGATTAGTTCTCAAATTTCTAAGAAATCTCCATATTTGTAGCAGGAAACCAGAAGCTACCCAGGTAAACTCTGATGACATCAAGGAACCGGAGCTAGGCAGGGCATGGTCAACTGGAAAGAGCCAGAAGAGGAAAGAGCCCGGCCCTTTTTTGACCTGTGGCGTAGTTAGGAAGGACCACTCAGTTTAGACCTCTCCTGTGAGCTGTTTCTCTCTTTTCCCCTCTAAATACCCTCTACCGTAAGTAGCTTTAAAATAATAAATATTATCTAAATATATAAATATAGCAGCCTGATAAGTTACGTGACATCTAGTGGCCCAACATGGTGCTGTTTAATAAATATTACCTAAATATATAAATATAGTGGCCTGATAAGTTCTGTGACACATATTAATTCCCAAAGTGACTGTACAAGTTTGCATTCCTGCCAATAGAAGAGGACTAATTCCTTTATTTTGCATTCTCTTCCAGATAAGCTGTTATCAATGATTTTGGTCTTAGACAATTTGAGAGTTGTAACATGGTATCTCAGTTTCATTTTGATTTGCATTCTCCTGATGAGTAAGAATGCAAAGTAATTCCTTAAGTGTCTTTTAGCCATTTAATATTCTGTTGAGAATTCTGTTATGATCTATACTTTATTTTTTATTTATTTTTTATTGTTATAAATTCTTTTTTTCTTTATTTATTTTGTATTTATCAAGAAAAACAGTAAAATGAATTTAAAATGCTGATAAGTTAACAATAACTATAAAGAAGATAAAAATCATAAGCATGACTTATCAAGGGTGATAATGCAAATAAGATTGCTACACATATATTTACTTTGTGTTCAGCTTTCCCTCTGAATTTTTTTTCCATCCCTGTAT
>PVIH01024499.1:0-12338 GCA_004025045.1 Sigmodon hispidus | reverse complement strand
TACTTTATTTTTTAATTGGATTATTTGGTACTTTAATGTCTAGTTCCTGAGTTATTTACTTATTTTGGAGATCAGCCCTTTATCATATGTGGGGTTGGTAAAGATATTTTTCCTTTCTGTAGGCTGTCATTTTGTCTTACTGACCTTGTGCTTGGCCTTCCTGAAGCTTTTTAGTTTCAGTGTGGCTCATTTATTAACTGCTGATCAACCTAGATGTTCCTCAACCAAAGAATGGATTAGAAAAATGTGGTACATTTACACAATGGAGAACTATTCAGATGTAAAGAAAAAAAAACAATGCCTTCATAAAAATTGCCTAAATGGATGGAACTAGAGAAAAGCTATTCTGAGTGAGGTAACCCAGATCCAGAAAGTAAACAAACTTACAACTGGATATTAGAAGAATAAGATAACCAACCTGCAATCCACATTACCAGAGAACTAAAGAGCAAGGAGGCCCCAACAAGGGATGCATGGTTTTCCTTGGAAGGAGAAATAAGAGAGCTCTCCTGGGAGTGTGGAGGGGAGAATAAAGGGATGGGAACTTGAAAGAACAAGCTGGGTGCAGGGAGGTAGGTTGGAGGCCTGATGGAGGAAGAAAATAACTAAAGAGACATCTTGATATGGGAGAGCATTTTGGGGTTAAGGAGAAACCTGGCACCATATAAACTCCCAGGAACCCACAAACATAATCTCAGCTAAGAGAAGTAGCAATAGTGGAGAGGGTGTCTTAAGTAGCCCTCTACTTTAATCAAGTTGATGAATACACTAATTATCATCAGAGATATTCTATCCAGTAACTATGGAAACAGTTGCAAAGATCCACAGCCAAGCACTGGGCTGAGCTCCAGGAATCTTGCTGAAGAAAAGGAGGAGGGGATTATACTAGCCAGGGGTTCCTGAGGGAGAGCCCACAGAGACAACTAACATGAGCTCATGGGAGCTCTTGGACTCTGGACCAACATTTAGGGAGCCTCCACGGAACAGAACTGGGCCCTCTGCTTGTGTGTGACAGTTGTGTAGCTTGGTCTCTTTATACATCTTTTAGCAATTAGACCAGGACATGTCCCAGGAGCCTAGCCTGCTTTTGGGGTCACCACACTGGATTATTTTACCTGGTCCTGACATAATGGGAAGAGCTCAGTTAGACCTCAGCTTGTGCCTTGCTATGCTCAAGCCCCTGAAAAGCCTGCCCTCTCTGAATAAAGACAGAGGAGTGAAATTGGGGGGAGGTACATGTAAAGTGGGGGCCACTGGGTGAGAGGAGGGAGGAGAAACTGTGGTTGGCATGTAAAATTAATTTTAAAAATTTGAATAAAAAATTTAAAATTAATTAATTAAAAATAGAAACTGTAATCAAGATATATTATATGTGAAAAGAATCTATTTTTAATAAAAGGCAAAAGTAAAAAGAATATACAATTAATCTTTAAGATTATTTATTTTTCAATTAATTCTTTTAACTATTATGTACATAAAGATTATATGTGCCTTTTTGTGCCCACTATATGCATATGTAAAATATTAATGGTATTCAGAAATAAAAAATATTTCAAACAAACAAACAAAAAGATTTACAAATGAGAAAAAGAGAAGTGTGTTGTTTATCTTCCTCAGAATAAGTGGTGACATCTAGGGAGAAATCTTCAGACATCAATATTGACTTCCAACATCTTAAAAAGTCCTCCTACTCAAAAAAATCTGTCTACTTTGCTCAAAACAACAAACTAATAAAAGAGTCTTTCTTTTTTACCATATTTTCCTCTTTTATTTTTATTTTTTTTGACTTATTAAATGTCACTTAAAGGTTTTTCCATATATACCACTGCTCCCCTCTCTTCCCTCCTCCCAGTCCCTCTTCATCCTCCCTCAGCCTCCCTTCATCCCATCCTCTAATCCATTCCCCCAGGAAGGCAAGGAGTCCCAAGGTAGGTCAGTTCAGTCTGGAAGGAGCCACAGTGGGGTTAGAAAGAAACCTGGTAGCATATTAGCAAGGAAACCTCCAGGCATCCACAAGATGTCCCTGGCTAGGACTCCAAGCAATAGTAGAGAGGGTACCTAAACAGCACTTCGCCTATAATCAAATGAATGACTACTCTAATTGTCATCATATAACCTTCATCCAGCAATGGATAGAGGCAGAAGCAGACATCCATAGCTAAGCATCTGGTTGAGTTCCTGGTCCAGCTAAGAGAGAGTATTTGAGCAAAGGGATCAGGATCATAAAGGGGAGACCTAGAGAGATGGCTGACTAGAGCTATTGAGAGATCACTGACTCAGAAATAATTGGTGAAGAACCTACAGAGAAAGAGAAACTAAACCCTCCCAAGGTAAACAGCAGTCAAATGGGCAGTTTGTGGAGCTTATTGCAGTAGGATCAGACTATGTTTCTGGTGCAGGAACTGACTTCTCGGAGCCCATTCTACTACAGAGGAACACCTAACTCAGCTGTAATACTGGGATGAGAGACTTGTACCTACCTCAACTGGATATATCATATAATCTTTAACTATTCTTTAATTGAGAAATATCTAGTTTGTTTCAAGTTTCTGGCTATTATGAACAAAGTCATCATGAACATAGTTAAACAAGAGCTTTAGGTAGAATGGAGCATCCTTTGAATATATATTCAATCCCAGTTTTCTGAGAAGCTGTCATATTTATTTCCAAAGTACATCAACATGTACAAGTTTGCACTCCCATCAGCAATGGAGGAGTGTTCCCCTTACTCCATATCTTTGCCATCATGAGTTGTCATTTCTGTATCTGATCTTAACCATTCTGACTTGTGTAACATAGAATTTCAGAGTCGTTTTGATTTACATTCCCCAAGTGGCTCATGATGATAAACATTTCTTATTCATGTGTTACTCAGACATTTGAAATTCTTCTGTAGATAATTCTGTTTAGATCTATGGACATTTAATTTTTGATAAAGAAGCCATAAATACACACTGAAGAAAAGAAAGCATCTTCAACAAATGATACTGGTCAAAGGGAATGTCTGTATGTAGAAGAATAAAAATAGATTAATGTTTATCTATCACTCTGCACAAAACTCAAGTCCAAGTGGATCAAAGATCTTGATATAAAACAAGACACACTGAAACTGATAAAATAGAAAGTGGGAAACAGTCTTGAACACATTGGCATTGGATACAACTTTCTAAATGCAGCACTGTGCAGCAATGAAGATCAACAATTAATAAATGGGACCTCACAAAACTGAAGAGCTTCTGTAAGTTAAAGGACACAATCAACAGGACAAAATAGCAGCCTACTCAATGGGAAAATATTTTTACCAACTCCACATTCCATAGAGGAATAATCTCTAAAACATATGAAGAACTTAAGAAACTAGATTTTACAATTACCACTGCCACAACAAAAATAAAAACAATCATCTAATTAAAGAATGAAGCATAGATCTAAAAGACTCTTTCAAATACTACTCCCAGGAGTGTTACTTCCTCTAAGATATCTTAAATTCAATCAGAAAGTGGCTAGTAACTACCATGGTATTTAAGGCAGCATTGCACCAGTGCATATATCATTCTAGACCAAACTTTGTAGTGCTTTACAGGGTTTGTAGCTAAGTAGCAGTTGTTTGATATTCCTGGAAAGCTAACTGAAAAAAGCAATGGGATCAGAGTGGTCCACATTCCCATAGTCCCTAAAGAAATTAAAATGAATGGGAGAACTATTCTGAAGAAAAAGGACAGTATATTCAGTCCTTTGCATAACTAAATCAGATATCTGAATTGGCCTAGAAGCATGGAATACTAATGCTAGAATGATCTTCACTGTTATAGAAAGGAGGGTAATAAGTCAGACTATCCCATTGAGGAATGACTACCACCTATGACAAGGCATCACAACCAGAGAAAAGACATTTCCATTCAAATTCCTGAATGAAAAATAAAACAATGCTAAAGAAGAATAGCTGAGAGGGCATTTTTCTTCATAGATTACAGGATGGTATTGAAATACTAAAATAAAACTGATCAATTACTAACAATTGATTCATATAATGCAGGGAGATAAGAGGCACACACAAAAATTTTAAGATATTGTGAAAAGCAATAAAGATAGACAAACATAGAGCCACAGAAAAAGTATCTCTTAATAAAGCAACTCTAAGCCCAGCTTGCTACAGACATTCATAGAAAGTTCCAAAACTGGTGATTGGACCAAGCCACCCTGTAAGTGCTTTGGCAAAAACAGCAATATTGATCTTTTGTAACCTAAAATGGGAAAGGTTAAATACCATAAAAACTGAATGACTGCAATGAAATCCAGCTCAATGTAGGATGTTCCCCAGCGAACACAGTCTTAATTTGGGGACAAGTATTCTCTAGGGACAGAACTTTTACTTGCAATGGAAGTGTCCTCAGAAGCAGAGGATACCACCTGGGACCATTTCCAGTCTGTAGGAAATAATTGGCAGAATTGATGCTTTCAAAACCAATCAAGTCCCAAATCAGCATTTGCCACAAAAGGTCTTAGCCATTGGGACCCCTAAATTGGCTTCCTGTAATGCCCATGAAAACAGAGGAATCATGGGCAATTTTGAGAATAACAGAAGATAATGAAAGATTAATGATTGACAGTGAAACATGATTTGAGACCTTTTTACTTTTTTTCCCCCAGTTTAATAGGCAACAATCATGTAGATATATTGGGCTGGCCACTGAGGTGTTGTTTAATTGGGCTGAATGTCTATCCATAAGGAAATGTCATTTCTGTTACTTCTAACTAAAAGCTCCTTACACTCAAAACCTTATTGAGGAAATACCAATGGGCCAAGCAAAGGTTCTATTGCTTAATCCTCCAGAGTAGCATTACTATCTGCCCTGATGGAGAGTAATGTCAAGAGTATAGACAAGTCGAACTACAAAGGATATGAAAAAAAACCCACTCCAATAGTAAGAAACCTCTTCTCTCCCATCAAAATCAATACCCCATAGGTCAGAAGAATTAAAAAGGAATAATTCCCATAGTAAAAAGTATAAGAAATAAAGATTATCATTTGGATGCTCAACTATGGAGTCAATAGTCACACTCCATCCTCTACAACCTAATTATGCCTTCTGACCCTCATTTGTCCATATTAGAGCCTTTGCTCAGTTCTACACTTTGAAGATAATTTCTTCTGCCTCCAGATCCACCCAGATAGACAGAGATAATTGGCATTTGATAAGGTTACCGTTAGAGCTAGAAAAGTCATTGAGCCCTACACCTAAAAAAGGTATGGGGACAGCCCCCCTCATTTGACTTGGCTTGCTTCTGAGACATCAAAGACTAGACTCTTCTGGAGGTAATCTGGATTCAGTTCACAGAATACATTCCCTTCATGCAGACTACTGAAGGGGATAATTTCTGGGGAAAATAATTCTTTCTAAATTTTCTAGTTAATAAAAATGCTACAGGGTGTTGAGACAAGGCTCAACTATGAAAAACAAAGTCACCCTATTTCTTCATCTTGTAAAATGAACCAGTGTACACCTGACATGTTCACCTTCCCAAACCAAAAAACCTTACACACTAGAGAATTGCTGACAGACAGAATTTATAGCAGATCTGAATTTCTTGCTCAGAAGGAGGAGCTGAGATTCTGTGCCGGGTTGTCCAGATTCCCAAACATGAGTGCTCACTAAAATAAATGAATCTCTGAGACACAATAGCATTTATAAATCTCAAACAATATTCAACAATCTTCCCCTAGCAAAGAGCTATCATAAATGCCTAATAGAAGTCGTAGTAGCAGTACTCCTAATTCTTAGTCAGATTTTTGCTTTTCTGAGATATAACAATGGATCACCAACTAATTACTACATTAGCAATTCCAATAAGTCATTAAAGGACTTGAGACAGGTCTTCAAGCATCAATACCTCCTAAACATGGTAAATTCACAAGAATGAGCCACTGTGTTTAGGCATTATTGCCTTTCCTCTTAGGGTCTGCCACTATTATTGCCCTCTGGCTTTCGTGTCACAACATAGTCTTTAATGCCACTTATATTGATGTTAGGTATTGTTTGGGTGAGGGCTTCACAGCCTGTTATTAATTAATGAGATTCAGACTTTAAGACAGATTCAATAACTACTAAAGCCATACTCGATAAAGGAAAAATGCAAATTTATTATGTCAGTCTCCAAAATGAGAAAGGAACATGCATTCACAATCTCAATATCAAGGCTTTATATATTTCATAATATCAGAAATTTTTTTGAAAGTATCCTAAAACTTCAAAGGATGAAATGGAACTATGTCATCTCTCATTTAATCCCTAAGGAGGTGTTACCCACAAAGACAAAAATTTTGAAACACAATTGGCTGCCTGTATGCAAGGTCTGTTGTAGATTTCCCAAGAATACTCTTTCCTGTACAACTAGAGTGATCCTAGGAATCCAAACCAGAACACAATAGCTACTGGGAATAGCTTGGTGTCCACCATCCCTATCAGATAAGCATCATATTATTAGCTCCATAATATATGAGCCACTTTGCATGGCATATTAGCAGCTGCACCCATGAAGAGCAATAACCACTACTATAACACTTCCTGAAATATCTTCAAGTTCTGAATTCATTTCTCCTCTCCTAACTGAACCCAGGACATGACAGACTTAACTGAGCATTTCTCCTGATGGATTTGTAGGAATTGTTTAACACAATTATACTGAGTGCAACATATTAAACATACTGTACTTAAAAGTCCCAGAGAAAATCCCTGAGGTTATTTTTTAATGGGCAAGGTAGAGAACATCTAGTTGTTAATTGACTATATCTATAGGCAGTTAGCATTTTCTCCATGACGCCAAGGCAAGACCTCAAGAAATAAGACCTATTCATGGGATCACTGGAAAACTGAATAACAGCAAATGTCATTCATGCCCCATCTAGTAGAATGTTTGTTTATTGTCTTTTCCATAAAAAGCACACCATGTTAGGCCAGCTGACCTCAGAAAATAAAAGCTGAGCCTAATTAATTTCAATGTCAGCTACCACCTAGCATTCAACACTTGCTTTTCCAACTCAGTTTTAGGATCATAAGGTACCAGAAGTAATAGACTATATCTCCTGCAGTTATAAAAGTTGAGAATTAAGGCTCACCAAGAACATGGCCTTTATTTGCTTAGGATGCCAGCTTTGCTAATGTTGCACAGGAAGAAGGAAAGACAGGAAACCATTATTTAAGAAGAATTACATCATGATCTGTGATCCTTATTAAACTTGATACTTGGAAGACTGTATCAAGGAGTGGGACATATGCACACACACACATACATACAGAAACACACATACACACACGTGCACACACTCACAGGGGTCATTTGCATGGTCATTCACATGAAGTTCTGCAATAAGAGTGGAAAGGGAGCTTCGTGTAGATATGGAGCACAGCAAAGCTTAACAGATAGAAACTTGTAAAGGATCATGGGATAAAGATGATTCTGGCTAAACAGACCTAGATACCCAGAAAAGTACTCCTGACTTATTGCTCCAAGATGTCCCCACAGGTAATGTTACAAATACCCAGTACTCAGTCTCTGAAGCCAAACACTAAGAAGCTGAATTGAGATCTGACAAGGCTGGTGATTTATTATGAATTGAGGATGCATTCTAAAAACTGCTCTAGATATTTGATCCCACTGATAGTACTAAATACTATATACCAAAAGATATGCAATAAGATAAATGTGCTATGTTTCTGAACATATCTATGCCAAAGTTAAGTGTATTAGACAGGTAAGCTGGAGGTTTATTATTTGTAGACAGTAAGAAACTGACAACGCATTTATTCAAATGGCTCTGCCAGCATTCAGCATATTGAGAACCTGAACTTTATGAAAACGTATTTCTGTAGCTGGAGACACAATCACTTTGATGTCTCTGACAAAGTAGCAGGAAAGGTGGTACAAGTCTGAGGTCCTGGAAAAGGCAGAGTCACATCCCAGCATAATAGAGTAGAGCAGCACAAGTGTGATCACACTGCTCAGAGATGCTAAGAACTCGAATTGGGTGAATTCATATGAACTAAAATATGTCAACTTCAGAAGGTTTCATATAATCTTTCAAACTGTAGTTGGTGATGTATATAAATAGGACCCTATAAGCACACTACAACCAGTGATGAAAAAACCAACCAACAAAATGGAATCATCCAGTTCTCCTCCTAGAACACCAGCACCAAATTTATTTCCGTCTTCAACATGAACACCATGTCTGACCATTAGAAAGTGACCTCACAAAAAATAGAAAAAAATATACACCACATTTAAATTTAAATTTTATTTTTAAAGACATCATTTGGCATTTAAAAACTTAAAACAATTTACTATAGGAATTCTTAACACAAATAAGTGCAGAGCCTCAGTTACTGCAGCAGTCATATTTTTGTAGAGCAAACATACCACAGGTTTCATACCCCACCTTGGATTTTCAATGATTCATTTGTCTTCTGCACATAGGAGAGGCTGGATGTTTTGAATAGGATGGGGTTCTTGTGTATAATTTCTTCTCTTCATTCTTACTCCCATGCAGCTCATAATTTAGGATACATGGCACGGGAACCAATTCCACAGTACTTATTCTGATCTCTGGGAATCTTCATGTAGCCTTTTTCTCCCCAATTTTCTCCATGACTGAAAGAAATTGGATTTTTCATTTAGTCCAAAAAGACAGAGAAGACTGGACTATTACAATAATGGCTCATTTTAGCACTGTGCCACAAACCAACTCAATAGAAAGTATCAGGAAAGATAGAAAATCAGCTCCAGAGTACAAAGAGTTATGCCACAGAGGAGAGTAAAAATTAAAGCAGAAAAAAATCGAACATCTTCCACCCACAATTTGTTCAAAAATAACCAATGGGAAGTAAAAATTAATCACCAAATATTATATGGGCTCCTAAGCTATCCTGTGACAGAATGTGAACTCTGCATTCATATGTTATATGTTAGTTGCTCTAGACACAGACAGGGGTCAGAGAGAAAAGCAAGAGTACACAAGTGTGAAGGCTGGCGTGTGAGTCCAAGTTCCTCTGAAATCCAAAATGAGGCTTAGGATATGTCTCCGTGCCTAGGAGCACTTGGAGATCTTCCACAGATAAAAATTCCCACCCAACACAAAACGCCCATATCAGGGAGATCAATCCCCAAAACTGAAGCTGGAGAAAATGTTGTATCTTTGTCTGGAATGCATGAGCATCTTCCCAAACACATTATTCACTCACAGAGACACATGCTAATAACAAATAAAAGAAACTTTAAAAAGTAAGATTTTTTGTAATCATGCTGTAACTATAAAATCCAACACATAACTGGAACAAATTGGAAAAGTACACTACCAAATATAGAAAACTCAAGGTTGAGTGACTCTCTTTTTCCCAATCGAGAAGACCTGAGGAGGACAACTGACACCAGCATCAGATACACACACAAACACACACACACACACACACACACACACACACACACACACACACACACATCATACATTTGAACAACAAAAAGGAAATGTTTCTTTTTCAACTTAATTATAACAATACTTGCGGTGACCTATATCTAAACTATAAGGAGAAATGGAAATCCCCTTTGAAACTTTAAATACAAATTATTTTAGCAATTCATACCTGTTCTTTAACAGCCAATATTTCCTGCCATCTGACTCTTTGCCTTCATATCCAAATCCAACCAACAGCATAGCATGGTTTAGAGAACTGCTATTGCACTTAGGCTCATGATATATACCTGAAAAAATAGATCGAGGGAGTGAAATGCTCTAAGACCCTGATAGTGCCCATGGCCATAAGATGACTCTTTCACATCTGTGTTTTCCCTAATAGAAACTTATTCCAGGAAATCATAGCATAAATTACCTAATTTAAGGCACTATTCTAGAAAGGCATCCACTCTACATCTTAAAAATACACCAAATGGAGAATAGTGGAGTAAATAAGTTTGAACAATAATAATAAAGTGCTCACATGCGTAGAAATGCCGTGTCAGAATGGCTAAGGTTAGAGACACAGATGACAGCCTATGCTGGAGAGGTTACAGAGCAAGAGGAACACTCCTCCATTGTTGGTGGGATTGTAAACTTGTTCAGCCACTCTGGAATGGAGTATAGAGATTTCTCAGAAAACTGGAAATCTGCCTAAGGATCCAGAAATATCACTACTGGGCATATATCCTAAAGATGTGCATTCATACTCCAAAGGCAATAGCTCAACTATGTTCATAGCAGTATTATTTCTAATAGCAAGAACCTAGCAACCCATCAATTGAAAAATGAATTAACAAACTGTGGTATATCTGTACAATGGAGTACTACCCAGCAGAAAAAAATATCCTAAAATTTTCAGGCAAATGGATAAATTTGGAGAATATCCTCCTCAGCAAGGTTTCACAAACACAGAAAAATAAGCAGGAGATGAACACAATTATCAGTGGACTTTAAATAAAAAAAAAACCCAAAACATTCCCAAGCTGCAAAAATCATCTTCTAAACAGCTTGGGATCTGAAAACCTAACCAGTCCCTGGAGCCCATTCCCTACAGAGAAAGACCTGACCTAGCCTTAATGTTGGGGAGAGGAAAGCAGATTTGCCTGGAGGTGATAATTAACCAAGCTACCTTGGGACCTTGGGACCTCCTGCACTTGCTGGGGAAGAAATAAGGATATGGGAAGAAGAGAGTGTGACTGAGGAGACCTGAGGAAATGGGTGTTTGAATAAGGGAATACATGAATAAAAAATGAGACTTTATTCATAATAAAAAGAGAAAGTTGAAGACTCCTCCAAAAAAACGAAATACCATGTCACATAGTAATAACACACATGATTATTGCATGGATAAGGAGAAAATCTACAAATCTTAACACTCATATCAAATGTTATACAGTATTAGGACATCAACCTGTCATGTTCCAAAGGATCAAAGTCATTCCTCATTAATATATAAAATATGCATGCTTACCTCCTGTATACTTTTGAAAGGATGTATGATTAGCATCAATTGAAACAGCAATAGGCCCATGATTTACTAAAGCATACATTAGGGCCACTTCATTACTTGAAACAACCGTAAAGCCAGTGATCTTAACAACTGACCTTTTAGTATTGTACTTGCAGCATCCTTCCTTTAAAACATAAAGAGTTAAAAGATTTGGTTACTTCTATCTACCTTCTGGAGAGTAAGAGTCAGAAGTACAACACTTGGCATTTTGCAGTGGACCAGCCCCAAATCTGGACTGTTATATTCAAGGAAGTGAAATGCTACTGGGAGATTCAGAACTACAGATTAGCTCTCATGTCCTCAAGATTTCATAGGTCTTCCTATCCATCAAAAAATCATGCTGCAGAAATCTGTGTCATATGTGGGATGGCTTACAATCTCTATTTACATAGAATCTAAAACAACTACACAAAACCATAGAGTCAGACAACTATGCAATTGTGGATACTCTAATAGCAGCACACAGTGGTGTGGCACACAGATACTACTTTTAATTTGAGCTCTGAAGGCAATAGGTTATTTGCTATTGTCTCCTTGCTCCAGCATAACTAAATGACGTAAAATAAAGGAAGCCCACTCACCTTTCCTACATATGGATAGGTTGCCACAGCTTCCAGACCGCCAATGTACTTAACATATTGGAAGGCTTTACGAATACTGCCTCCTTCACAACCATTAGGGCCAAAAGGTCTAGAACAGTCTATTATGTTCTGTATACTCAGGGGTATCAGTTTGCCTGTTTTCTTGAACCACTGTCCTTCAATAGCAGCAGCCGCAGCAAAAGCCCAACAAGCACCACAACCATTCTGAGCAAAACAAAAAAAGAAAAAAAAGAAAATATTATTATCCACAAATGAATTCTAATAGCAACAATAATGCAAGCTAATGAAACTTTATCAAAAGTAACCGAGTAGCATTTGTTGAATGTCTAGGTAAGAAACATCAGTGTCCATGCATCAGTATCTTATGCCCCAGTATGTAGCCATACAAACACATCCAGATACACATAAGACCATAATCTATTAGATGCCTAGTGGGAAAAATGTTATTGATGTGACAAAGTGAGTCTGGAGAGACATAATAGGACCAGTAGGTAGAACTTTAAGAGTAAGTAGTGCAGAAATCCCACTAAAGTCAGGAACTAGACAAGGATGTCCTCTCTCCCCTTATCTATTCAATATAGTTCTCGAAGTTTTAGCTAAAGCAATAAGGGAATGAAAAGAGATTAAGGGCATACAAATTGGAAAAGAAGAAGTGAAGCTATCTCTATTTGCAGATGATATGATTGTATACATAAGTGACCCACAAAATTCTTCC
>PVIH01024498.1:0-12060 GCA_004025045.1 Sigmodon hispidus | reverse complement strand
GGTATCACAAACTCAGAGAGATAAGCAGGGGATGTACTCACTCACTAGTGGTCTCTTAACAAACAAACAAGAAAAAAAGACAAATATGCCCAAGCGGCAAACCACAACCACTGAACAGCATGGGATCAGAAACACCCTGGACTGACCCTTTGAACCCCACTACAACTATAGGAACACCTGACTCACTCTTGAGGTAGGGGGGACAAAACTGGATTTGGCCAGGAGTGGAGACTGATCCAAACATTATTGGGTCAGTGGGACCATAGGACTGTCTGCTCCCTGCCCAGGGAGGGGATGGGGAGTTGCAGAGAAGAAAAATGACCAGATGTGGTGGGAGGGGGAAGGGACCTTGAATAAGGATATACAGGGATGGAAAAAAAATTCAGAGGGAAAGCTGAACACAAAGTAAATAAATGTGTAGCAATCTTATTTGCATTACCACCCTTGATAAGCCATGCTTATGATTCTTATCCTCTTTATAGTTATTGTTAACTTTTCTGCATTTTAAATTCATTTTACTGTTTTTCTTGATAAATACAAAATAAAGAAGGAAAAATAAATACTTTCTCTAAAATTCTCAAAAAAACTGACAGAAACTTGGGAAATAAAGCACTATACAACATATATAAATATATTGAAACATTATATGCCATACCACTAACATGTGTAAATTGGCATTTGTTTGTTTAACAGGAAAAACAATATAATGTAAAAATAAAATAACGGAAATATGATTTTTAAACCTTAATTTAAATTTTTTTCAAGGACTTAATGAATAACTTATTTATTTACCCTTCCTCTATCCCTCTACCCCTCCTCTGTTTCTCCAATTTGCCTTCCAAATTCATAGAATCTATAACTATTATTGTCTCATATACACAATGTCAAATAAATTCCATGCCTCTCAGGCCAGGTGCCAGATTTAAAGGCTGACAATTTTCTAAGAGGCACCTGAAGGGAAAATGAGAGGTTATGGGAGACTCCCTTCCCAGGGATGAAAGAGAGAAATGTCATTGCAACCTGTAATCACAGATATCCCCAGGATTCAGGAGGACCAATTTAGGAGCAAGCCATTCAGTTAATTATTACCACATTCAAGGATGGTCAGAGAAATAGCCTGGGTAGGTTAGAGGACATGGTACCAGGGCTTTTATAAAGGCCAGAAGGAAAGACAAAAATTGAGCTCTGTAGGATATTCTCATCTACAGGAAAGGGGTTGCATATATCACAAGGCCTACAAGAACTGTGAGATAATGAACAGCTCCATAGGGAAGATGGAAGAATTGGACACAAAATGGTATAACTGACCAGGTGTGCCAAAACAACATTCAGGCTTGCAGCTCTAACAATGGTGAGATGGAGGCAGGAAAAGAGAACAAGCTATAATCTGAAATATCATGTGAGAGTACCTCCAACTCCAAGAGTACAAGATGAGAGCCGGACATTCAATAGTCAATTTCTTGAACTCACAGAAACATTTAAACTCATTAAAGGAAATACTTAACTAATTGCTGCTGGTGGATAAGGCACTGGGCAATCAGTGACCTAAAATGTAAGTCTCTTGTGGGTGGATGCGAGATGCAGAATAGGTTGGTTCAGGCCAGTGTGATTTTGATTATGAGGAAGAGCACAGGTACCAGGAGGGTCTATCTAAGTCTCTGACCCAAAAGTAAATGTTGTAGCTCAGATAAAAAGATATTCGGACAATCAGGATCCAAGGAATACCACAAAGTCACTATACATATAGCAGATTGTGGCTCTGCTATAAACAAAGTTATTCTGGATATAAGTGGAACAATTATGCTCCAGCAAGAGAGAGTTTTCCCATAAAGTTGTTATAGCTCTGCTCTGATCCTCTTCTCTCCATGTGAAATGATACAGTTCTGCTCAAGTCCATTGAAGTGTTACAGCTATCAACCACTCACAGAAAGTTTTTCTAGCAAGCTTCTTTTTATTTTATTTATTTATGAGTAAAATCTCATTTTTGATCCATTTATCCCTTTGTTCAAACTCCCTTCCCCCTCCCACCCCTCGCAGTCACTCTTTTCTCCCCATCTCCTTATCTCCTCCCCAGCAAGGGCAGGAAGTCCCATGGTCCCAAGGTAGCTCACTTCAGGATGCACTCCAGGTAGATACGTTTCCCTCATCCCAATATTAAGACTGGCTCAGGTGTTCCTCTGGAGGGAATAGACTCCAAGGTGCCAATCCACCTAGCAAACCTCGTACAATTGGCAGCACCTCAGAAAACTGGGAATAAATCTCCCCATTGATTCAGCAGTATCACTGTTGGGCATATACCCAAAGGATACACATTCTTACCCCAAAGGCATTAGTTCAACAATGTTTATAGCAGCATTATTTGTAATACTCAGAACCTGAAAACAACCTAAATGCCTCTCAACCAAAAAATAGATTAACATATTGTGGTAAATTCACTAAATGGTGTACTACTTAGCAGTTAAAAAAATGACATCCTAAAATTTGGAGGCAAATGGATGGATTTGAAGAGTATCATCCTGAGTGAGGTAACATAGGCCCAGAAACATATACATGGCATGTACTCACTCATAAGTAGATTTTAGAGAAAAAGTAAAGAATACCCAGGCTGCAAATCACAATCCCTTACCAGTTTGGGTTCAGAAGGAACTTAAGGGCAACCTCATGGGATCCCCTTGGGAAGAGAAAATAGAGAAGATCTCCTGAGTAAGTTGGAATCATAATGAGTAGTGACCAAGGAAATGTGGGAAAAAATCATGAGAGAAGGAGATGGTTGAGTGAGAGCTGTAACAAAGAAGCAGATAAAAGAGATGAATATCTTTATAGAGAAAGCAACTGTAGGATTCAAAAGAGGCTGGCTACTAGCAAAACCTTCAATAACCCACAGAATGTCCCTGGCTATGACTCCAAACCTTAGTGGAGGGGGTGCCTAAATTGGACTTCCCCTATAACCAAATAAATAAGCACACTAAGTGTTAATATAGAAACTTCACCCGGCAATGAAGAGAGGCAGAAACAGATTCATCACTAAGCACCAAGTCAAGGTCCTTGTCCAGCTGAAGAGAGAAAGAAGAGAGTGTATATGAGCAAAGGAATTGGGTTCATAAGTAGGAGACCCACAGAGATGGCTGACTGGAGCTTTGGGGAGCTCATTTAGTCAGAAACAGTCACTGGGGAATTTTCAAAGAAAGTAACTAAACCCTCTAAAGATAGATGACTGTCAAATGACATGAGCAGTATGTGGAGCCTGGTGGAGTAGGATCAGACTATATTCCTGTGCATGAACTGGCATCCTAGAGCCCATTTCCTATAGGCAAACACTTAACTCAGCACTAATATGTTGTAGATTTTTGGGCCCGTTTGGGCCATAATTTTGTACTTTGTGGTGGCCTTTTTTTTTCTTTTTTAAAGAAATGAATTAGACACTTATATTAATTTTATTTTGTTTGGCCTATATTTTAGGCACATTATTAGTTAGCTCTTTTATCTTAATTTAACTTATTTTTAGTATTTTATCTGCTATGTGGCCTGGCCCATGGCTTGGGATGAGGGAATTAGATATACCTCAAATGGATATACCAGAGTGAATTGACTCTTCTTGTGACTCCTTGCACTTCTTGGGGAATAGATAGAAAATGCAGTGGGGAGAGGCTGAGGAAGGACTGGAAGGAATTGAGAGGAGGAAAGGAAGGGTGAGCAAATGTATACATGCAAGAATGTTGAACATTGTTTTTTTATGTTTGAATAAAGTCTTATTTTTTTATCCATGTATCCCCTTGTTGAAACTCCCTTTCCCCTCCCACAACTCCCTATCACTCTCCTTTCTCGCCATCTCCTCATCTCCTTCCCAGCAAAGGCAAGATGTTGACCCATTTTTTAAGTGTGTTTCAGACATTCAAAATTCTTCTATGAGAATTTCCTTTTTTAATCTATACCCCATTTTTAAATTGGATTATTTGGCTTTTGCCTCTAGTTTCTTGAGTTTTCTATATATCTTAGAAATCAGTGCTTTGTCAGATGTGGGGTTGATTAAGATCTTTTCCCATTTTGTAGGCTGCTGTTTAGACTTATTGATGGTGTCCTTTGCCTTAGAGGAACTTTTCAGTTTCAGGAGATCCCATTTATTAATTGTCATTCTTACTGTCTATGCTATGGCATATGGTATATGTTGGAAGTTGTTGTGTGTGCCAATGTATTCAATGTTATTTTCCTCTTTTTTTCTATTAAGTATAGTTCAGCTGGGTTTATGTTGAGATCTTTGATCTACTTGATCTTGAGTTTTGTGCAGGGTGATAGATATGGGTCTATTTTCATTCTTCTACATTATCACCACCCAGTTATTCTAGCACCATTTGTTGAAGACACTATTTTTTTCATTGCATATTTTTGGCCTCATTGTCAAAAATCAGCTGTGTGGATTAAGGTTGGGTTCTTGGATTCATTTCCATTGATCCACAGGTCTGTTTTGATGCCATTACTATAGCTTTGTAGGATAGCTTGATGGAGTGGTGATACCTCATAAAGTTATATTATTTACCAGGATTGTTTTTGGTAATTCTGGGTATCTTGTTATTTCATATGAAGTTGAGTATTGTTCTTTCAAGGTCTGTGAAGAATTGTATTGGTATTTTGATGGGGGATTGTATTGAATTTGTAGATTGCTTTTGGTAAGATTGCCATTTCACTATGTTGACCTTACCTATCCAGGAGCATGGAACATTTTCCAGTTTCTAATATCTTGTTCCAGTTCCTTTTTCAATGATGTCAAGTTCTTCTCATACATGTCTATCACTTCTTTGGATAGAATTACCCCAAAATATTTAATGCTATTTGTAGCTATTTTAAAGAATGTTGTCTCCCTGATTTATTTTTCAACACTTTTTTATTTATGTATAGGAGGGCTGATTTTTTTGAGTTACCCTTGCACCCTGCTACATTGCTGAGGGTATGTATCAGTTGTAGGAGTTGATAGGTAGAATTTGGGGGGTCACTTATGTATATGATCATATCATCTCAAAGAATGATAGTTTGAATTTTTCCTTTCCAATTTGTATCTCACTAATCTCCTTTTCTTTTCTTATTGAATTAGCTAAAACTTTGAGAACATTGTTGAATAGATCTGAGGAAAGAGAATAGCCTTATCTTGTTTCTGATTTTAGTGGGATTGCTTTGAGTTTCTTTCTATTTAGTTTTAATATTTGCTGATGGCCTGTTTTATATTACTTTTATTATACTTAGGTATTTTCTCTGTATACTTGATTTCTCCAGGACTTTTATTATGAAGGCATGATGGAATTTATCAAAGGCTTTTTCAGCACCTAACGAGATTATCATGTCACTTTTTTTCTTTCAGGTTGCTTATATGATGAATGACATTGACAGTTTTTGTATCCTGAACCATCCCTGCATCTTGTAAAAGGGAAGGACAGTAGGGTTAGAAAGAAAGAAGCCTGGTGCTAAAAAAGTATCCAAGGTCCTAAAAGATATCCCTGGCTAGATCTACAAGCAATAGAGGGAAGGGTACCTAAACAGAAGTTCCCCTTATCAAATGTATGTCCACCTTAATTGTCATTAGAAAACATTCATCCAACAATGGGATAAAAGCTGAAGCAGAAATCCATAGTTAAGCACCTTGTCAAGTTCCCAGTTCAGTTGAAGAAAGAGATAGCAGAGAGAATGAGCAAAGGGATCAGAATCATAAGGAGGAGACCCACAAAAATGGCTGACTTGAGCTACTGGGAGCTCAAGAACACTCAAATGATAGCTGAGAGAACTTCATAGAGTGGAACTAAACCCTCTAAATGTAGAAGACAGTCAAATGGGGTGGGCAGTTTGTGGAACCCTTTGATGTAGAATCAGAGCATATTCCTGGTGCATGAATTGACATGTTACAGCCCATTCCCTACATGGGAATATCTAATTCATCCTTGATCCTGAGATAAGGGATTCAGACCTTCCTCAACTGGACATGCCAGACCTACATGACTCACCTTGAGGTACTTTGCTTTCCTTGGGTAAGGGATGCAGGGATAGGATAGGAAGGGTCAGAGAGAGAGCAGCGAGGAGGGAAGGGAGAGTAGCAGTGGTGGATATGGAAAAATATTATTAAATAAAAACATCAGTTCTTTTTTGAAAATGATCTCAGTTTGAGGCAAGAGCTTAGTAGTATAATGTTTCCTTTGTAATAATGATAGTCTGAGCAGGATCTCTAAATCAATGTAAAAGTAAGACACGTGACATGGCAACTTGCACTTGTAAACCTGTGCAAGAAGATTCCTGGAGATTTCTGGCCAGCCAGCTTACCCTATTTGAGAATTTCCAGGCTAGTGACAAACATTTCACAAAACAAAATAAGAATAAAAAGGGTAGATGGCTAATAAATAATGAACCTTCAAAATGACCTCTCACATACATACATGGACTTGTACATACATGCATACACATACACACATTATATATGTAAATATATGTACCCATACAGTTGTGTATATATAAACATATGAATATATACACAGAATGTATAATACCTTCTTTCTTCATAGTTCGCATGCAGTTTGCCTATTCAGCTAGATATTTAACAGGTAGTCATCAAAAATATGTGATCTTTTATTGACATAAATTTATGCTCACAAGAATCAAACTTACTTTAAAATACAAACTGAGATATTCCTTTAATATCAAGGTTACTTTTGTATGAAAAACAGTTGTTTCTAAGGCTAGGAGGTGCACTAGAGGTGTATCTGAAAAAGCATTGAGGTCAAATGTGAGAAGAGGATATGGTCAACATAGAATGTGAACATATCTAAAATTCTTAAATTTATTAAAATATATTTATATTGTAAAATTAAAAAAACTGCTGTTAAACACCTCATGGTGAGATACTATATTGAGTAATGCATATACAAGACATTTAATCACTATAAACTTGGGACATTGACACTGTGATTGGAGTAATACAAGAATTGCTTTTGGTGTTTGATGGTTTGTACACAACAGTGTGAATATACAGAAATCTCTAGGGTTGGTATTGTAATTATTTGAATCTTATGTTATGTGTCAATATAACTATTACAAAAGTTATATCACAATCTATCTTCTCCTGTGCCCAGATTTCAAAGACTCTAAACCCTTTGATGTGCCACTAGCCTGTGTGGAAACTTTGTTTGCAATGCTTCACTCCTACTTAAAGTACAAATTCCTCAGGCTTGCCCCTAGGCTTTAGCCTCCTGAGATGATTATATCTCTTTCTTCCTCTGAAAGAAATGTCTCATTCCCACTCATTCAAGAATCATTTAATAGCCTAGAAAACATTTTTTAATGTAGTATATGTGTAATGAAGTAAAACATATATTTTTCTCACTCTGCCCAAAGGAAATTTCTCTACTTTGAGTTTGTTTAGCACCTTAGAAGAACATGATAAGTCTTTGTATATTTAGCACACATAATAATGTTTTATCTCCCATGGAAAGGTCTAGCTATTCTGCACAGTGGCAGATGGAGCAGAGACTCCACCAATGAATAATAGCATATATGTATGAATTTTATATGCAGGTTAAGAAGTGATGTGGGATGTCTTTATGCTGTAAACAAAGGACTGCTTTGGCCTATGTCAGGCATCTCAGAAGTAGGTGGAGAAATTGGGCCTAGATAGGGGAAGGAGAAGAATCAGAGAGAGACATGATGGAATTTCCCATGAAGCAAGAGGTAACAAATACATGAGCCATGGGCTACCTAGCATGACAGATTAACAGGAATGAGTTGAATTAAGATGCAAGAGCTAGCTAGCAATATGCCTAAGACAGACCAAAGAACATAAAATTAAGCCTTTGTGTGATTCTTTGGAGCTAGTCAGTCTGGGACTGCAGGTCTCTGTTCCTGGACCACCAGCTAGATGGACCAGCAGCTTCATTCTACAGAGAAGTAGACAACTAACAAAAATCAAAAAATTACAAAATATGAAGTGAAATACATTTTGCAAATCCATCTATTTCTCAATATATTCATTTATGAAGTGAGTTACCTTTGAGTGTGAGATTTGTATCTAGCCTTGGATAATATTACATCAAAATGAACATGATTAAAATGTCCTATGATTTTAATATCAATGAAGAAATGCTAATGTACATATGAATTAAACTGAATTGCAATAGTAACAGAAATTACACAAAAGACAAAATGTTAAACATCATTGTTATGTATTGTGTAATATTTTGATTATGGTCTGACAAATATATCTTGCTTTGAGTCAGAGGTAGAGTTAGCTACATGCTTAACAAAATTAACCATAGTATTTTTGATAGACAAAGACATAAGAGGAAGTAGTAAGTCAGGTGAGAGAGGGATCCGGTTCTCTGAGTGAAGGGAAGGAGCAGGTAGGGAGGCCTAGTGGTTTCTCTGCTTCTCTGATCATTCTGGTTCTTATCCAGATACTTGGCTCCTGAATTTGTGTTGATACAAAATAATTAAAGTAATGCTTCTCTTTTGTCTATGACATTCTAGTAAGATGAGAAGCAGAAATTCTGAATGGAGAAGATAACCTTTTACATTTATAGATTTTAGACACATGAAATCATTGCAGCCCAATCCTAAAGGGAATGTTTGGAGAAATAATAAGGGAAGAGGACAGGGAGAAGCATAACTGCTGCCTCACAGGAAGCCTTTCACTTCCAAATTAACATATTTTATAATAAAAATCTAAATTCATAACTCTCTAATTCCCATGAAGTTTTGTATAAGTTATTACTAAATTTCCCAGAAATCATGTGTTGAAAACAATCTGGTGGCAGAGTCCCAGTGCACTCTAGAGCAGGGGCGGATAAACTCTGCAGGTCACCAGACCCTCAGCACCTGCTGAGGGAAGCTGCATGGCTACCCGCCGCCACCTCGAACTGAGCAAGCCAACATCTGCAGGGGTCTCTGAAGGACAGACTCAGACCGCCCAAAGGTGAGGAGGGGTCACCAGGCCCAAGCGCCTATATCCCAGCCTGGGAGGGAGAGTCGAGCTCCCATAGCTTTCGGTTCCGCTCCCTGGACAAGTGCTGTCTGCATAGTCCCAGCACACTCTGGAGCAGGGGCGGATAAACTCTGCAGGTCACCAGACCTGCAGATCCTGCTGAGGGAAGCTGTACAGCTACCCGCCACCACCTCAAACTGAGCAAGCCAACATCTGCAGGGGTCTCTGAAGGACAGACTCAGACACTGACCAGAGGGGTGACAGGAGGCACACAAATCCAAGTGCCACAACCGACCAGGAGCCATCTAATTGTGAACCACTGAAGCCATGGGCAAATGTCAGTGCAAAAAATTACATAATAAAACAAAGGACAACATGGTAACTCCAGAAGAAAGTGGTGATCTTACAAATACAAGACATGAACTGAGCAATGAAGAGGAAACAGAAGGAAGCAACACCAAAAATTCCTTTTTGGTGATCATCGAATCTCTGAAAGAAGATATAAAAAAAAAGCCTTAAAGAAATAGAAGAAAATACAAACAAAAAATTGGAAGAGATGAACAAATCTGTGAAAGAAACATTCCAGGAACTAAAAGCTGAAATGGAAGCAATAAAACAGGCACAAAATGAGGCAAAGATGGAAATAGAAAACCTGAAGAAAAAAGCTGGAAACACAGATACAAGCATAACAAACAGAGTTCAAGAAATGGAAGATAGAATCTCTGAAGTGGAAGACTCAGTAGCTCAAATAGATACATCAGTCAAAGAAAATAGTAAAACTAAAAAAGCCATATCTCAAAATGTTCAGGAAATCTGGGACACCAAGAAAAGACCTAATTTGAGAATAATAGGAATAGAAGAAGGAGAAGAATAACAGCTCAAGGGCACAGATAATGTTTTCAATAAAATCATAGAAGAAAACTTCCCTAACCTGAACAAGGAAATGACTATAAAGATACAAGAAGCTTACAGAACACCAAATAGATATGATCCCCAAAAAAAGTCAGTGTGCCACATTATAATCAAGCCACAAAACATACAGAAAAAAGAAAAAATTTTAAGAGCTGCAAAAGAAAAGGGCCAACTCACATATAAAGGCAGACCCATCAGAATAACGCCTGACTATTCAATGGAAATGATGAAAGCCAGAAGGGCTTGGTCAGAAGTTATACAGATGCTAAAACAGCATGGCTGCCAAACTAGAATACTATACCCTGCAAAATTATCAATCACCATAGATGGAGTAAACAAGGTATTACAGGACAAAGTCATACTGAAAGAATATCTATCTACAAATCCTGAACTACAGAGATTATTAGAGGGAAAACTCCAACCTAAGGACCCCAGATACACCCACGAAATCACAAACAATAATTCCACAGAAGAATACCCTAGAGAAAGGAAATACAAACAAGTAACCACCAAAAATGACAGGAAATATGAATCAATGGTCACTAATTTCCCTTAATATCAATGGTCTCAACTCTCTTATAAAACGTCACACACTAAGAAGATGGATACAACAACAGAAGCCATCCATTTGTTGCCTACAAGAAACACACCTCAACTGCAAAGACAGACACAGGCTTAGAATAAAGGGTTGGGAAAAGATTTTCTAGTCAAATGGTCCTAAGAAAAAAGCAGGGGTTGCAATTCTAATATCTAACAAAGTAGACTTTAAGCTAAAAGCAATTAAAAGGGACCAAGAGGGTCACTACTTATTCATCAAAGGAAAAATTGGTCAAGAGGAGATTTCAATCTTAAATATTTATGCTCCTAATATAGGGGCAACTACATATGTAAAAGAAATACTGCTAAAGCTCGAATCCCACATCAATTCTTACACCCTAATAGTGGGAGACTTCAATACCCCACTTTCAACCCTGGATAGATCAACCAGACAGAGCCTCAACAGGGAAATAAGGAATCTAAATGAGGTTATGATGCAAATGGATTTCATAGATATCTACAGATCCTTCCACCCAAAGGCAAAGGAATATACATATTTCTCAGGTCGTCATGGAACTTTCTCCAAAATTGACCACATAATTGGTCATAAAGCAAATATCAGCAGATACAAAAAAATGGAAATAATCCCTTGTAACATATCAGACCACCAGGGCCTAAAGTTAGAGTTCAACAACATCAACACCCAAAGGAAGCCTACCAACTCATGGAAACTAAACATCAATCAGCTGAACCATCTTTGGATCAAGGAAGAAATTAAGAAAGAAATCAAAGTCTTCCTAGAATTCAATGAAAATAAATGTACAACGTATCCAAACTTGTGGGACACAATGAAAGCAGTCTTAAGAGGAAAATTCATGGCGCTAGATGCCTGTATGAAAAACCTTGAGAAATCCCACACTAGAGACTTAACAGCGCAGCTGAAAGCCTTAGAACAGTTAGAAGCGAACTCACCTAGAAGGAGTAGATGGCAGGAAATAATCAAACTTAGAGCTGAAATCAATACAATTGAAACAAAAAGAACAATACAAAGAATCAACGAATCTAAGAGTTGGTTCTTTGAGAAAGTTAACAAGATAGATAAGCCCTTAGCCAAACTAATCAAAACACAGAGAGAAAGTGTCCAAATCAACAAAATCAGAAATGAAAAGGGGGACATAACACCAGACCCCCAGGAAATACAGAGAATTATCAGGTCATATTTTGAAAATCTGTATTCCAAAAAAATGGAAAACCTGGAAGAAATGGACAGCTTTCTGGACAGGTACCATCTACCAAAATTAAATGATGATCAGATTAATTACCTAAACAGGCCTATAACCCTTAAGGAATTGAAACTGTTATTAAAAACCTCCCCAAAAATAAAAGCCCTGGTCCAGATGGCTTCAGTGCTGAATTCTATCAGACATTCAAAGAAGAATTACTAGCATTACTCCTCAAACTGTTTCACACAGTAGAAACTGAAGGAATATTGCCAAATTCCTTTTATGAGGCCACAATCACTCTAATACCCAAGCCACTCAAAGACACAACAAAGAAGGAGAATTACAGACCAATTTCCCTCATGAATATTGATGCGAAAATTCTCAACAAAATTTTGGCAAACCGTATACAACAATGCATAAAAGATATCATCCACCATG